>MU942571.1:0-15453 GCA_036418165.1 Cooperia oncophora
GCGATAAGAATGGTAGAAAACGGGCTGCCGCGAACTTGATTCTTCCTGACACGCCCCAGCGTCTGTAGCGAAAACGACAACTCCCAGGGAATGCATATAGCTCTTTGGACTGATACAAACACACTTACTCTCCCCTCACATAGAGGAATCTCACGTACATGTCCTAACCGAGCGAGAGGCACTGCTTGTTATCTTCACTAAATGGCCACCATTGATAAAAAAACACAGCCGCAGGAGGGCTAATTCCGGGCCTCCTCCTGACGCCGCTTCAGCGGATCGCTACGGCTTCAACCATCATCTTCTTTCCAAATATTCCGGAATTTAGACCTTCAGTAGGGTGAGTGAGAAAGAAACTATGTGCAGCACGTATGGAAATGCGAAAAAGTAGCATTCAAAATGGTTCCCTCAAAATCCCTTTCCAGCATCACTTGAACACAACCAACGGTAATGCATGCTAGTGGTGTAGGATAATGGCGGTGACATGAAACTTCGTAAACTGTATTTGGCAAGCATTTTTCGTTTGACTGTAAATATTTCTTCCTTTTTGCTGGTATGAGAAAAGGAAAACTGCTTGCCATAAAATGTTTATTTGCTTTCAAACTTCACACGAGGTTGGTATACACAGTGAACGGCTAACGTTTCGGCACGATTGCCTTCTTCGGAGCCTGGAAGTGGAAATCAATGCTTGCATAAACATGAATTATCGTCTCATCTTATATTTCTCCTGTCACCTTCCTAGGAACTATTCATGATTTGTCGACGTTCTCTGAAAAGATCGCGCATTGGGTCTGTAAGATATATTTATTACATGAGGTATCTCATGTGGTAATAAACACTGTAAACCTGTAAACCGATAGAAAACAGGAATATACGGAAAAGTAACACAACAAATGCCTAAATGTTAGAGGGGAAATCAGTGAATTGAGTTGAAACGGAAGTCATCATGATTCTAGGTATTGGCTGAGGTATTAGGGTTGTCCGGAAAGTTCTTAGCGTTTTGCTGACTATATCTTTGTACATTCACTGCTGATTAAAAACTCATTCTGCCTTGCTTCTCAGTAGCACATCCTGTAGAGAATTTCTTGCGCTATCTGATGGTATAATTGCCGTTTCACCATTGCTTGATAAACCCCTTTTTTCAAGATTTTTTCAAGCATGTGAAAAGAGCACTTCGGACGATTTTTTTCTTCGACTATAAATTGGGGCAATCCGCAATCGAAACAGCTCAACAAATTAACCAGGTGTGGGGGCCCAATAGTGCTAGAGAAAGCACTGTGCCGCAATGGCTCAACAATGTCGTTCTGGAAATTTCAGCCTTGAAGGTGAGCCTCATAGCGGTCGACCTAAAGCAATATCTGACGAGGATTTTAGGGGATTTTGAAGGTTGACCCATCCCAAACAGTTCGAGAGATAGCAGAAGAGCTAGGCCTTGGCAAATCCACTGTTGCAGATGGTCTGGAACGCATTGGGAAGGTGAAAAACTCGACAATTGGGTGCCCCACAATCGGAGTGACCGGCAGGAATCGGCACGTCTCGAGGTTCCTGTCACTGCTTTTGCGCAAAAGAATTGACCCGTTTTTGAACGGATTTGTCACCTGTGATGAAAAATGGATCATGTATGATAACAGGAGACGTTCCGGACAGTGGTTGGATTTGGAGGAACCCGAGGTAATTTTCAAAGCCGAACCCTCGCGAAAAAAAAATTCTGGTCAGGTTTGGTGGTCATCGGCTGTTGTAATCCACTATAACTTTTCATCACCAGGCCAAACCATCACAGCAGAACCCTACTGTGAACAAACCGACCAAATGTACCGAAAATATTGTCAGCTGCAGCCAACACTTATCAAAAGAAAGGGTCCGATTCTTTTGCATGACAACGCCCGCCCACACGTTTCACAAATCACTATCCATAAATTGAACGAATTGGGAGTTGAAGTTCTACCTCACCCACCATATTCTCTAGACCTTTCACCAACCGACTGTCACCTTTTCAGACATTTTCAGAACTTTTCCTGCTGAGAAATACTTCATCAAACAGGACCAGGCAAAAAAGACCTTCGCAGATTTCGTGGATTCTCGACCACCCAGTTTTTTTTGATGGGATTTCTCGATGTCTGCTGCCACATTGGCAAAAGTGTGCTGATTCGAATGGTGCTTATTTGGATTAAATCCGATGAGTGTTAAGAAAGTTATGATCGTTTAAAGTTAAACACCCAAAACGCTAAGAACTTTCCGGACAACCTAATACTTTTTTAAATGCTGACAGGACTGTGGGTGGTTACCACTTTTCTTGCTCAACTCAAGAAACCACGAATAGACTCGATTGATGAAGAAGTTGGAACGACAACTAATAGTAAGCCTGGTCCTATGAAGGGGTAGTTCTATTGGTTACTACCCCACGTAACGGGTATCCCTAGCATTTATCGACGTGTTAGAGACGCAAAGCAGTAAGGACCGTAGAGAATTTTGTGAAACATTAGAGAGACAAACTTTTTTCTACGCCAACTGAGAATCCGGAGGCCAAATCTGTATATCTGAAAATAAAATCTGCAAACTGCTTCACATTGTCCTCGTTAGTTTTCCTGCCTTGGGGCCCAAGCAAGATACTCCTTAGAAACAAATTACCGAAAAGTTATTGAAAACAAGTTAAACGTCCTATTTTGAGTTCAGCATGTGAAAAGGTTATTTTTGTGGTGGCAATTTTGGCACCAACCCTTACTAGATCCCTATAAATGTTGACTGAGTTTGAAGGTCAGAACGGTGTTGGAAGGGCTATTTATCCATGTGGAGTTTGAGTCCTCAGCGACAAGGGGGGGGGGGGTTGACGCCTGGATTGTGCTGGATTCAGGTTATAATAATAACAGATCACTTTTCTCTGCTCTCCATCCATAAAAACCAAATTTTCATAAACAATGTGAGCAATTTCAGTACGGTATTCTGAAAAGCAAGTTATTTTTCCAGTACTGTGCGTTCTCTTGCTTTGTTTCTTTGCAGTGATTCGCTTTTGGTCATGGAACGTAGGAGTTGTGTAAGAAATGGCTAACAGCAAACTGCGATGGGAGTTATTCATATACCAATTCTGAGGCTGGTTCCGAAGAGACGTGGCAAGAAAAGAAAAGCATGGTATGGGCGCCCCTTTATGACATCCCCGAACTATCTTCGCCGTGGCTAAGTCAATGATGTTATTTGAATAACTTTATCAGCGATGACTCCGGAAAAACTAACCTATGGCTAGGTCGTTATATAAGTTAGGTCGTTATATAACAAAACACCTAAAATAACAGCACCGGCAGGTAGTTCAATTCCACGCGAACGGCCTCCTTTGTTAAAGTTTGCCCATCAAATGAGGCCAAATGTACGTCGTTGCGCCGCCCCCGTCTTGCACTTTTGTGAAAAAAATGCATAGAACTCCACGACTCGTTGCGGAGGTGGTGGAGGCGGGAGGCGGAGCTGACCGGGTATGATCTGCTCTCTGGCACCTATAAAAGACGATCCTTCGTCTCAGACCGTTTATCCAACGTGTTCTCTCTTTCCTCGTCTCCGTCGCACAACAGCGAACTCCCAAGGCGATGGTGGTAGCGAGTTCGATTCGATACGCCGGAAAGAGAAAGGGAGAACCGACTTCTGCTTTAACTGCTTCTGAACTTCCAGATGTCTACTTCGTCTTATTGCCGTTTTGTGTGGGGCCACTCTTCTGGAGTGGGCTCGCCGTCGTTGAGAGATATTGGGCACAGCTACGCCCTTTGCCCTCTGAAGAGCTCTGTGGGCACTCTCCTTCTCCACTTTCTGGTTACCGTGTATGATATCAGATTTTACCCACTTACGCCCTATTTGAAAAATAGTCGAGACCTGGTAGCTGGCGGTAGCCATGGTTGAAAAATTTAGCTTGCTTGTTCGGTGGAAATCCCTGAATCCCAGGCTCAAGGGTTCTGGAACACCAGGTAAGCTCGGCTCGGATTCTTGAGTAGTGGCATTTGGGTGCCTTCATCATGAGCGAGCCTGTAAGTTTTGATGTTTCTATGGGAGTATCGCACGTCTCTTTTCCAGGTAACATCCCCAGTACTTCAGTAGACTCTCCAATTGAGCTGGATCACATAGATAAGTCACGTCATCTGGTTCTGAAGGAGCAGGTGGATCAGACGTTGTCCACGACCACAACGCACGACCACCCGCTGTGTCATATATCTCGCAGTTAACTTTTCAGCCCATCGTTTCCGGCCGTTTGACCTAGCGGAGCGCAATGTGGGCGGAGCGGAAAGTCTCACGAAAGTCGCAAAGGTCGAGCGCTCTTTCTGTAGTTACTGCGATCACACCGTTGGTGCAGATCATTTATCAGCACGAGATCCTTTGAATCTGATTTTTCGTTTTCTATTTCATCTCTCCATCTTTTCTTATCCTATCGTTAGGCAAAATATAATTACAAAGTGCTATTGTCTTGTTTACTCTTCATATCTCTTCAGTTAGAACTTTTTAAGTTTTTAGCAGCTGCCACCTTTGTGAGTTTGAAGTGGCTGACCTTCGAACAAAGTCCAGCATTATGTAGAATGGCAGTGTCAGCACGATCCTTCCCGAAAATCTTTCTTCTGACACCCGCCCCTCCCTTCCCTTACCCTACCCACCATCTTCGTAAGTTTTCCCAACTTCCCACCACATTTCCCCTTAGATTTGTCAGTTTTTCCTCCGAGAAACTGCCGTCTAGCGAAGGGGTGGGAGTGAGGGGAAACAACGGTTAACAGCGAGCATAGAACGAAAAAACTTTTCATGTGGGAACTTCTCAGTGGCATGTACGACCCCACTCTTCCCAGCGCCTCGTCCCCCTCATCGGAGTTTCGCAATGATGTCGTACCCTCTCTTCGGAGACTGCTCCAGTACCAAGGGAGCCGTAGAGAAAAAGATTTCAAGCTTTATCGTGCAGCTCGTTCACCCTTCAGGAAAGAGATTTTATTCCCTTGGTGCAGGGAGGAGAGGGGGAGGAGGGTGGAAACGTGATCGGAAGAGGGGATCTCCCTAGTAGATCTTCGGTTGTTCATTTATTTGAGAAGATAAACAGCAGGGCTATCGTTTTTTGGTGCGATTTTAAATTCCTGGACCAACTTTGGAAGGGCCATACTAGACCTGCTTGTTTTTTTGAAATAACGGAAAGGAAAATAGGAACCCTACCTCTGAAATGAAAAATGAGGACCATGTAGCATAAAAGGACACTCAAAATAAAATCAGAATAAGGAACATTGCAGGGACTAATCAGGGCGAGTAGGAAAATTATCGAGTAAAACCTTCCTCTCCACTTTTTCCCAATTTAGCCTTAACCCAACTCCTTGATGAAACTCTACCGCGCGCTGAATTCACCTCGAGAAATGACTGGAGTTCCGCTGCTACTGGTCCTCAAAGCAGCTCAATCGGCCAAAAACCATCTCGTGCAACCACTAATCACTGAGCCCTTCTTTTTTCCATGATATGAGGGAATCCTCAGAGAGCTCAAGAGAAGTGCTGAGCGTGTGGAAAATGTCTCGTTGACCGGCCACTCTATTCCCAAAATAATCGTTTTTATGCGACATGCCCTCGCCCCACCATCCCCTCCTACTCGCCCCTAGTCCTTGCAGCTCTTCTTGTTCCATCGCGCAGGAGGACGAAGGTCCGGTCTTAAAAATGGCGATTCGGTTTTCCAGCAGACATTGTAAATGTAGCAAACCACCAACTAAGGGGACATTGTAAATCTGCGGAACCACCATATAAGGGAAGTCTATTGGTCGGACGGACAGGAGCGCGGGGGGCTGAATCAGCAATAGAGAAAGTCCCCAAGGGCCGAATTCATCCCCTCCTTTACCCACTTGGCCTCCTTAGCGACCATACAAGATGTGAACATTACAACAATGCGTTGCTGATTATTCTTACTACAAACTCATGGTCAGTTCCATTTCGCCACAGCTGGAAAAGCATAGAGGATTGGGAAAACTGCCCTGGAACCGGCACCCCTTCTAGCCCACCATGGAACGTCCCAAAATCCTTTACTTTTTTATGAATGTTAGTTGTTAACGGAAGAATTTTTCAAACACTTCCGTAACTTCTTCGGTTTTCTCAAGTCAACATCTTCTCTTTTTTTCACGATCGCGCAGATGTTCCGATGATTTTTTTCTTCTATGAAGTACATCAGGCGTAAAAACGTGTCGGATTCCCTGTGAATTTTTTTTCAACGAAACAAATCAGCCGTGAAAATGTCGTTGTTTCAGAGATGCACTCATCGTTGCTTCTCTTGATTCCGGGGATCGTCGCTTACAACGTTCCATTTCTGAGCGGTGGCGCACAAATTTCGCATTCAGGTGAGTATTTGAGAACGAGCAGAAGGGCGCAGTTCGGCTTGGAAGGGGCATTTGCGCTTTTTCGCTACAGTCAAGCCATCAAGTAGGGATCCGTGAAATCCTGGAATGCTATGAATGAAGTGATATCAGTAAAAAAGCTTCTAGTCAACTGTCGTGTAAAGCATGAACACGACAGTGGGATGTACCGAAAGTACAAAATGTACCCCCCAAGCCTAATTGTGCCACGACAAAAGCTGAAATTGCTACTGAAGCCTGCAATCTAAGTACTTCCTCGCATATTGTATATGAAGAGAATCATTCTTCACAAAGATTAATGGTTTGCACTTATTACTTTTTTTACATCAAACATCAAGGTCACCACTACATTAATGATGGCGAAATGTTTTTCCGGTAGCGCAATTTGAACGAACTAAGAGGACAACATGGCAGCGGGGGGGGGAGGGGGTGAAGAGCAGTTCCAAAAAGTGTCGGGTCTGAGTCAAAATTAGAAAGGATTCGAAAAAACACTCGCCGACCAGTTCAAAGACTGTTGTGAGGAAAGGGTTTCATCAGAAGGACGTCGACAAAGCATAGACCAGCCGGAGGGAAATGTTTCCCAGGATACCATGATGGCGGGGAGCCTAGCTCGTACCCTAGGGAAATCAGTGAATTTTCCATGAGTTCCCGGTTCTCGTCTTTTAACGTTCGGAAAAGCCGCTGAAAAAGCTTGGAGAGCTTCAAAAAGAGCGTTTTAGGAACCTCCCCGAGAACTAACGTGAAAATGACTATCGGGGCTTCTTGCGATGTGGGTAGGATCTAGGAAAAGTCCTCTCCCTGATGTTGTTGATGTTCCAGGAACGAGCAAAAATTCTATAAACACCTCACTCAACTATATTGCGGTCCCATTCGCTATTATTTAATTTCAGGACCATCATTTTCAACGGCAGAGGAGCCAGAAGTGGTCCGAAAGAAGCGCGGCTACTATTTCTCCCCAGTGTACTATGGCAATCAGCTGTTAGTGGCAGCTAATCCACCGAATCAGTATCTACAAAAGTGGATTACCCACGAGCACAATCGCTACCGAAGAATGGTGAGTGGGCCAAAATCAGATGGATTTCTTCCCGGAACTGCGCTATGTCCATGCCAAACTTTAGGTGCCCGCTTCGGATATGAACATGCTGTACTGGTCCGACGAACTGGCTGCTTCGGCACAGCGACATGCGAACACCTGCGATTTCCGTCACTCCAGATTCCGAAGGAACGTTGGCGAGAATATCTGGGCAGCACCTTACAGCAACTATTCTGACGCTATCTCGTTGTGGTTCAATGAGGTTAGTCCTTTGAAGAGATTAAGAGTAGTTGGAAGTGTTTTGCGCTGAAAATGGTAACTAGGGCCCTCTGAAAGAGCAGTAGTCTCCTAGGTAGATCTTTTTCTTCATTTGAGCGCTAGCTTTCGTAGGATTCTTGGTTATGAGCTCTGAAGCTCTTGAAACACTCTTCTATATCGTGGTCACCCCAAAAATCGTAAAAACGGACGACATGGGAAGCCGAGACCGTGCAACTGTGACCGATCAGTCACGGTTATATCAAATTAGATCCTCGTTGGGGTTCTCATCTTCTCAAGGTCTCCCAATTTGTTTTGCACTTTTCCATAGAACACCTCGGATAGAAGGAAATGAATACTGATACAATTAAAAATTGTTTGGTAGAATCTACCAGAGCTCTTTTTTAGTGTTTTTTAGAATATCACATCAGTCTAATTGGCAAACTTGTTTCTATTTCGTCATTCCCGAAAAACATTCCCAGAGAGTGATAGTGAAGGTTTGTGACGGAACCTAAGCAGGTCCTTTTTGGGGTGTCCTCCCCTCCGCCCGAGCTTGGGAGGCCATTCATCTGAGTGTATGAAGTGAAGTTGCAAGTGGGTTAGGGGAACAGAACCGAGCTTATCTTCGAGTGCAGGGCACCCCTCGCTGATGAAGAACGGTTGCTGCGCTTTTGTTTCTACACGGTTCTTCTACCCCCTCCCCCATTACGCGGGAACTAGGAGCATACGTGCGACTAATAATCAGAGTAAAATTGAGGAGTCACCAACAAGAACAAGGGTGAAGAAGCAAAGTCCACTCAGTCACGTCAGGCACCATACAACTGGGTCTTCCTCAGGCTGCACACCCCCCCCCCCCTTAATACGGCCATATAACGTTGTACGACTTCTCGACGGAAGGTGAGTGTCGCAATTATCTTCCCATAAAACTAAACTACCCTACCGTCGAAGCTTCCTGCGACGAACTTAGGGCCAATGCCTTCTTCTTTTGTTCGCTGCTACAAAAAAAGCCGTGGTGAACTTCATAGCCCCTGCAGAAACGTGTAGTTCAATCATGGACAATTTTCAGGTGCATAATCCGCTATGCGCTTGCAATCACGCCTACAAGCACTGCTGTGGTCACTACGTACAGGTGAGGCTTCTTGTTCAATTTTAGCCCTTTTTGAGAGTACCACTCATCCTTCGATATCCATATTTTCCCCAGTAGATTGTCCCAAAGCCGGTGCGTCTGCTGAAGACCACCCACAGCTTAGCTTTCTGGTCCTATCTTGTCCCAGCCCGCTGTTGATTGATTGCAAACTTCCGGCGCGTTCGAGATGCGATTTTTTCTCGCCCGCGGACTGTCTGTGATCAGGCCATACCGCCACCACTGTTTCTGCGACATTTGCAAGAAAGAGAATTGCTCCCAGGCAGATTCCGAGCGCAGATCGATTTCTATCGTGCAATTTCACTCTGCAAAAGCTTCAGAATGATCAGGAGCTTTCTCCACGGACACTTAGGCAGCGATTACCGTGTCTCTTAGATAAACGATATTCCCAGATTTACGATAACCGGAAGTACCGTAACGGTGCTCCGAAAAAGTTTTTCCCATTAAGAAATCCCGCAAAGTGCCTTTGCAATCATCATCTCGCCGACCATTAAGGGATACGGGCATGGGGATCGATTGATGAATGATGATGATGGTTGCGAGCTGCTCATTGGCGGCGATTACCTTGGCGCATTTTCACTCCCACCGATCACCTTTCTGCAGACTTTTGGGCGACCCCTATAGAATCGGTCCGCTAATGCTGAACTTGGCTCTTTTACAGGTTGTTTGGGCAAAAACGAACTTGGTCGGCTGTGGTTTTGCCAGATGTCGTGACGTCCAGGGTGTGCTTGGACGTGGTCACCGGAACGTCTTCGTCTGTCACTACAATCCACAAGGAAACACGGTATTCGTCACTGGATCAGGACAGCTTTACGCGGTTGGTGGTCCCTCACCCCCTGTCAACTCTAACTACTCTTTGCTGACTATGGGGATTTAGTGGACGATGACGTCATCGACACTCTAAAGGTGACGTCATCGTTCACAACTTTCACATTGTCCGTACTCTGGCCATTAACCATCCCAACTAAGAAGTCTGTTTCGCTTTGGCTCTTTGGATTGCAGTGAAGAACTAATACTAACTAATCGATATCTATCAAATTCATGTGTCCTTTGATGGCTGGACGACCCAGATACTCACACTGTGGAATGTTTAATAATTTCTTGATAACCTGTCCGCAGCGCAGCGATTTCTCACATTTGTCAACAAGGGGTGGCTAAAGGTCAGCAGCGGTCAATCAAAGTGCTACCTTCTCGAAGGTCACCCTTATAACTAAACTGTAGCTCGCTGGAGTTTTGCAGGCGATTAGTTCCATTTAGAATGTAGTGATGGGGTTTGCAGACTGCATATGCTGGTTTTCAGGTGCAATCCGATGACGAGTAGATTTCGGGGGAGGGGAGGGGGAAGGGAGGTCCCTGAGCATCCATCAGTATTTTGGAATTCCTCTTAGGTTCACTGAGCGCTCTTATCAGATTAAAAAAGCTTTTGCCTATGGCTTTCACTAGGGTAAGACGCTCACTGGTAGCATTTACAGTCCACATAAGAATCAGGGCGCGTCGCAGTTTGGGGATTCCCAGCGAGCTGGGGTCGTATTTGGTCGCTGTAGGGGGGGGGAGAGTATATTTTCCTTCAAAAACAGTGTTTTTTGGTCGTACACTTAGCTCAGTGTTTCCTGTTTCCAGCCTGTTTCGAGTGCACTGCCCTCTTCTACCCCGCTTGATGGGGCAATTTTTTCCGCAAAAATAGCCAGGATTTCTGGAAAGAACGGCGCAAAGTGGTGCAGTGTAAGTGATGCGGTGTAGTTGTAAGCTGTATATCCCGTTAGGATTGTCTCGTGCCAACAAAAAGGGAGGGGGGGGGGGAGGCGAAATTCCTGAAAGAGAGCTCGCATTTTCGCAGAAATACTTTCCCCAACACCACGCTGTGCCATGTCAGCTGGATGCAAAAGCCGGGGACGGCTGCGTTCTCCCGTGGCGGCTCTCATCCCTTACACCTCTTATGCCGTTCCAGCCACCCTCGCAGCCATCGCTTGGTAACGCCCCTTTTTGCCTTCTGATATGCGCTGTTATCAATTTCCGAACTGACCACATGCAGCAGCAGTGGGATATGATAAAGCAATCTTTGCAATGTCCCGCCCTTGGGTATTGCTTTCATTTCGCACAACAATCAAAAAAGCCGAGTTACTGGCCAGGATTGCTCTTTTATAAATAAAACTCATTTACTATCTTGACCGATTTTCAAATTATCCCACTTTCCTCAAAAAAGCGAGGTGTACCTTCGATTCCTATACTACAAAACTTAGGCCAAGTCCTCTCAACAGATTCTTTTATGCTGCCCCATTTTCAGGTGCCAGCATTCACGTGGGCTACCGGGAATAAGGGCCGTTGTTCGGATTGCCCGCCGTCTGCACCGGCCTGCTTCCAAGGACTTTGCTACATGCCAGCCGAACCGATACATGCCGACTGAACGCTATACTACCACCAACGCTCCATTTGTCACCGAAGAGTCGACAATGTACCCTGACTCGAAATGGGGTGACTCCACTAACTCGCCTGACTCAGGTTTTTGAGAGGGTGCTGCGGTAGTTGTCATCTGTTATGTCATGCGGGAAGCCGCCGTATTCTTGGGTACCTACCCAAGAATACATTGCCTCGATCTAGATCAAATTACTGCCTACCATTAGGGGTTATTATTTGCTATTTATTGAAGACGCCAGTCATAAAAAATGCGGCGTTATAGTGTCGACAAAATTGTCGACGTTTCGAGAATGGTCTGTATGAATAAATCATCTCGTACATGTTATGTCTTCCTTGTTTGATTTAATTGCTGGTTTTACAAAGTTACAGCCTTTGGCTATGACAAGAGCTGATTTGAAAACCCAAAGTTAGTCCAAAAAGCTCTCGAAAAGCTTTGGCATCGTGAACGACTGACCACTCCCCAGATAGGACGAGTTTCATCATGTCTGCTTGTCTACACCCTTTCACCATAACAATATGATATGTTCCAGACTTAACTTCGCTACCAATTCATTTCTTACATTTCGCAGTTCTTTTCTACTTTTCGCCATATAGTGAGAAAATTCCGCATTAATGCATTGTGTCGGCTGGCTGGAATACCTCAAAAACTTTGACTTGGAAAAATGATAGCGTGTTCCTTGAACACTGCTCCCTACTCCTTTTTTGCAGACGCCACGCAACGCGGATCTCCCAACCAACATTCAAAAAACAATAGTTTACCCCCTCTTCTCAAGTCGCGAGTGAGGGTTCATAACCACACAGTTAGCGGAAAACGAACAGAAATTATTAGGGTGATCAAAGAGAAGCTGTGCGCTCACCACAGAGAGCATCCTTGCCATGAGCGAAGCAAACGGGCCCACATGCAGTGGCCATGCGCCGCTGTCAATTCTTTTCGCTCAAAAAAAGCACCATAAGAGTGGGAGGTGTGCAGCAGTTGCGTTATGTTGACCGAGATCCCACCTCAGCGCTTTACGAGAAAACCCAGAAGTGAGAAGGCGCAAACATATAGAGCGTTTGGCTATGTTTCAGGCGCGTGATCTGGCCGTGCAGCAGCAGTGTGCGCAGGAGTGGGAACTTGACTGTGGGGGGCCGGGCCCGGCCACCACCACCCACTGCCTTTCCCATTGTTGCACTTTAGTGACCGCCAGTACGTGACACCCCAATTGCCAGCTGCGGCCCATTCTCTTCAACAACACAAGGCAAGGACCCAGGATCCACGGAGGTACATTCGCCTCGTCATCACTTGATAGTCAATGTCAGTGCGGCTGCGTGCGGCGCGGTCGCCCGCACCCGTACTGCACCAATCGTTGAACCAGGAAGTGACATTACTGTATTATATCCTTCGTGTTACTCGTTTTCTATCACTTTTTGTCGCATACGCGTTTCAACGAAAAGGCTGAGAAGGCTTCAAACAGTGTGCACGCTCCTTCTCGCCGACACGCCCCTATCAAGTGCAAGGATGACGACTGTACAGTCCTCATCATTGCGGACCGGTGGGGCGTGGCAGTGCGGCTGCGTTTGGTGCGGTTTGGCAAAGACGTTCTGCACCAGTTTTTGAAGCGGGCAAGTGCATTACTGTATAATATCCTTCGTATTACTCGTTTTCTACCACTTTTTGTCGCATACGCGTTGCATCAAAAAAGGCTGAGAACGGCTTCAACAGTGTGCACACTCCTTCCGGCTGATGACCGCTCCCCCGGTCAGCAATGGTTGAGGTATGTGTACACTTTATGTGGGTCTCAGCAGTACTGACCAGAAACCTGGGAACAAGTAAGCATTGACTCCTTGGTACACTGCAGTTCACTAGGTGTAAAACATTCGAGTCAGGTTCTCAACTACCGGCCGAGTATGAGGCGCTAGCATGTATGAGCTCATGTCCGACTGATAATGCATTTGAAAATGGATGTTCTCTCATTCCTCTTTATTTTTTTCCAATGCCCTGCTGTACCGCCATTCTTGACATAGGCAATTAAAACTGAAAAATTCTTCCGCTGCCAGAAGTTGACGGCGCTTTATGGCAAGGGGCAAGGTGGGGCCATGTGCACTTTCGCTGCTTCACTAGTTCTGGTTAACAAGTTACACTTGAGTGGAGCCTCTGACTTCTTGTGAAGCAGGAGGAAGCTCGTCGAGCCGCCGTGCGTGAACTGCGTCCTGTCTATTCTTATAAGCTCCGTGAAATCGCTCTCTAGCTGGCAAACGTCGATGAGAAGTAGCAAAAGTCCAAAATGCCCCCTCTGCCCACGCCGAACTGCTCGTAGGCGACCAGGGATGACGTGCGTCATGCAAGAATGAAAAAATCTAGGGGCTTCCAAAAAATAGGGCAGCCATGGGCTTCAGATAAGTGTTTTCGTCCACAAAAAAAGGAAGAAAACCCTCGTTGGCATCTCCTGCTCGCTTCATGCTTGAGTTACAAGCATATTTCAAGCACTGCTGAAAAACCTATGTGCGTTTACATGTAGTACACATGAATTCGAAGGATATGCACTGCAAATGAGTGAAATGCGGATATCATTGGCCCCTCCCCCTCCTAAAGCAGTCAGCACAGCCTCCTCCAATATTGTTCTCATCTGAAATTCGTTCCTAAGTGGGGACTTTGCTATAATATCTCAGTACTATGCATCTGAAGCATGTTAAATAACACACGGACATTCCTGAGCATGCGGTTAGGCGTCGGCTGCGTACTTCAACTCAAACGCTTGGCCGGTGACTCTGTTCTTGGAGTTAGTAGAAACCAAGAGATACGCTCGACCTCGTTAATGACTGTCGCACAATACTGATTCGAGCATATTTAGGCGAGTTGACCGAAGCGACCTCATCCAGGCACGTCAGCCGACGGCACGCACGAGCTATCAAATCGGCATAAATTGAGTGAAAACTCTCAACAGATTAAGTAGTATAGTAGTTGTGTTGTGCAATTGAAATATCTCACCAGTAACCCATGCTATGCCAGGTTCAAGTGCCACGCCTACTCCGTCTCAGGGATAAGCAGTGTACTTTTCTGGGTGTCCTCCTTCGTGACAACATACCCCTTTTTTGTTCACTTGCACTTTGTCGAAGGCAGGGGATCGTTTTAAAACGGAAATCAGCGTTGTAAAATGCTTGTTGTATTGCAGTTGTACTGAAGTTTCTCTGGAGCTTTGCCAATGCGAAAGCGATCTTTGACGGGTTTTGATGAGAGAACTGGAAATCACAGGCGAGCTATAATGGCGAAGTACAGATTTACCCTATTAGACCACCACCCTCTCCCCCCCCCCCCTCCTCCTCGCCTACTACTAGCTCTCGGCGACCAAACACGACCTCCCGACAGGATCCTCCCAGCAATACTGTACCTTCGTACTGCAATAATAATAATACAGTACCCTTATGTGATTCCGCTACCTGTGGGAGATTTATCACTTCTCTCTTACATTGCAACTTCTTTTCGTGAGAAATCCTTATCATCTGCTGATAACGTTTGCAAAAGGGTTTTATGATGGATAACAGTGAACGAATCGGCATTATGATCTTTCGTGTTAAATCTGCAGAGGAATTTAGCGCTAAGAGAGCTTATAGTTCGTTGGTAACATTTTTGAACTCTCGCGAACCCTTCCAGCTTATCGTTCGGCGCTTAAAAAGAATTTGATCAAACACCCAAAATCATTGTGACGCGCGTAACGTGTTCTCTGACGATAACGACCTTCACAGAGATAAGCGCATGCCTCTTGCAACTTAATACGCGCGTTCTCTTCGTCGCAAGTGCACAACGACTGACGCATGCCACCGGAAGTCCGCTCTGAACACCGTGCAGGAACGCTCGCGCTACTGATAGGCAATTTTGTATCATTTGTTTGGTGCCTGCAGGGAACACGAGGTGCAATTCCATATGGCATGAAGGTGAGGGGGGGGGATTACAAGATTGTCAGAATATCACTATAAAAGGCGGTACTCCTCCTTTCCTTTACTGATGAATGCAAAGCAAAAATACAACGTTTTGTTGAGTTTCATTCTGAGGGCACGAGCGAAACGGAATCTAGACCTCTCTAGATCATTCCGCTTGAATTCAATTGGTAGAAGATCCTATAAAAGGTCATAACCGTAAAAATAACTCATAAAATCGAATTAAGGTACATTGTGAGCTTCCACGCAAGACGGGGAAGGTAAGAATAGGGCGGTGGATGTCCCCATTTTATGGGAGGAATCAGAAGAGCGCTTAGTTGTCACGAGACGCGGGTTCTTACGACATATCTTCGAATGGC
>MU942577.1:0-13723 GCA_036418165.1 Cooperia oncophora
AAAGGCACGTTGACAACAGTGGTTCGTATCAGGTGCGGGAGGGGAGGGGGGAGGCAGAACGAATGAAGGCTTTTTAGCATATTTTCCGGTCCTAAGATTATTTTTTTCCAAAAGAAGCTGTGTTAATTACAAGAATGATGGGGAAAACTGGGCTCATTCAATATTTTATATCCTTTCAAGGAAGATAACTGGCTGACGGTCACACTTCGACCCTCAAATGATCGCTGAGGATTGGTGAATGCCAATGAGGGGGGAAACCACGATGAAGGAAAACAGACATTCGCATGGGTTACAAATAGTGCAAAATGAGGTTTACTATGAGAACTCACGTAGAATGGAACCAGCATCGACTTGGCCCCCTGGGAATTCATGTGAGTTAATGTCATTTCAAGTGAGTTCCTCAAAGTATTCCTTGAGTTCCAGCTCACCAATTGTAGAAAAGTATTGAATAGTTAAGTGAAGTTAGTCAGAAGGTAGCATAGAGCGATTTGGAGCCAGACAAAGTAGTTGGTGCGAATATTACAGCTGTTACCTAACAATGAGTTTAATCATCACTGAAATGCTCTGGTCGTTCCGGAATTGACACTGTGGCAGAACTGACATCACGCCAACAAGGTAGCACTTGAAACTTCATCAAAGGCTTCAGTTATGTATTTTACAACGGTAAGTAGTAAATCAAAGGTTAGTTCGAGAAGCGTTGAGGATCGAAACAACATAGATGGCGATAGCTTGATAGGAAGTATCCTCAATATTTATGGGCCATTAATGTATCGAATAGAGGGAAGAGACAGCTTTACGTTCATGGAATTTTTTTCACATTAAAGGCTAGTGGCTTGATAAATCGTGTGGGATCAATACGCTTAGCAGGACACAACTCGGCACTCCTGAGCAGGCGCTTTGTGGCGCCTTTTCCAAGGAAGGTGCCCCTATGGCGCCGCCATCAAGCTGCAGCAGTACGCGACCCGACTCCTAATAGACGCCCGCCGCCAGCCCACAAATGTCCGAGCGATACTGATGCTGGTATGACTTCATCTGCCAAGCACAACGTAAAGCGCAGTGATTGAATAATGAGTGAATACATGCAGCCTTATCTACCGTAGCTGTTACTGGCACGATGCCAACGGGAAACTCGTCCGAAATAGCTTCCTGAACGGTGTAGAGCAAAGGCTTTTTTGCAGGTTTTTTGACCGTTTTCACCCCAAATAGCAGCTCTGCTACCATTGCAGACCGAGTACGAAATTAGTGTCTTATGCTTTTAAGAGGAGGCGAATGAGGTGTAATGACAAGTGGTGCGCTTTCCACTCGCGCGGTTCGGGTCAAATCCCCGTCGACTGCCCCCTGGCCAACCAAGCCTTGTACCCTGAGACGACAAATTGGTTCCAGATTCGTCTGGGAGGATAAGAAACTGAATTGTACATCGGCTGGCCCCGCAAGTCATTGTATAGGCCACATCGCATTCAATAAGCCACTACGATTCTGAATGGAAGTAGAATGCGTGCCGCATCCCACAAAAGGATTGATAACGGCGAAGACATTTTTGAAGACTTTACGCCTTTAAGAGAAAAGGCTCGAAGAAACTGTTTGGTAAGACTGCCAGCTGAACGAGACCATCTAGTGTTGGACCTAATGGTTTTGAAAAGGCTGTTTTCCGTTGCGTTTCGCAATTCACATGTTAGCGCGGTATACAATGGGTCCAGGTCTGATTTCTGACCAGGGTCATGTTCGGCATCCTTGTGCTATTCAGAATGACACTATTGAAACGTTTACCAGTCATCATTTATTTATTTTCCAAAATTTATTTACATAATCATGATCAACGTTCTGAAAACAGCTGCACAAACGAAACAGAACAAAGTGAAGCGAATGACGAGAAGATGGCACCGTGATTTGCTTCAGGAATCTAAGATATCTTGAGTCGGACTTCACTCGTTAATGTACAATATCGGTTTTATTAGAGGCAGTGACCGTTTTCGTCCTACTTCCTGCCCTCATTGATACCTGAAAATAAGTTATTGAGTTTGAAAGCTGAAATTAGTTTTTTTTGGAAAAAAAGCGTTCGTTAAGTCTTTGCTGGATGCTTTTCAGCACACATATGCTTGTGAACAGCGTCGAATGCATTTTCTCACCCTCAACAGCTTAAGCGCTAAGAGCACTCACCATTAGCTCAGAATTATCCGACTTGCCGCATAAAACCTGCCGAAGGGTTCGCTGAGTAGCCATGAATATTATAATGTTTATGATACCCTGAAACACTCTCAATGTAGTAAATCAATAAACGTTTCAACATTTGAATTCTCGGCTCAATCGACGGAGAGGCCAGAGGAACGAGGGAAGCTATTTGGGTGGTCAGCGCGCAACAAATTTTCCTCTCTCCCTCGGGACCATCAAGAGAATCTCTGTTCAAACGGGGAGCAATATTCTCTTGCAAGCAGGATGTTCGACTGCAAATTAGAAAGTTATACTACTTCCTTGACAGATTTATTTCTTCTGTTAATATCCAACATTACTCTGATGGAAATAATTTATTATGCGGTAATTGAAAGTAATTCTTGAGCCGGAGATCCGCAAAGTCCAGCAACAGCATGAAATGAATGCGAGATTACGACCGTCTCGAATAACAAACCAAGCTCTACGTAGAGGATTTCAGCGCCCAGCTCCTTTTCAGCGCTACTCACCCACGGTCTGTAAAAAAAGGGGACGGAGTTATGTGCGATAGGCGCTTCGCGCAAGATTGGGGAAAAAAAGGCGGTCGGCAAAAAGTCAGTAAAAGGGGGCGGAGTTGTCTAGGACGGCGGGGCAAGTAACTGTTGTCATATGTGAGCCGTATATAATATGTGCGATGGGCTTTTCGAGCAGGAGGAAAGAAGGCCTGTCGGCAAAAAGTCAGTAAAAATGGGCGGAGTTGTCTGGGACTGGGCAAGTAATGTTGTCCACAGTGTGCAATATACAGGGGCTAAAAGAAGCCATTGTCGGCAAGCCACATATTACGAAGTTTTCTGTTAGCCAGACAGTGGAGCGGGTATAGAGTAGCGAGAGTTGGAGGATACCCAAGATCTTCCTCTATAAGCTGGAGCAGGCTGCCGCCAATCGCCTTCATGTACGCCAAAATATGAAGTCATCTCCAGTCGCGGCCTGACTGGAGAACACCTTTGGAATTCACGTACGCGACCGAGACAGTCTGCGAACGCTTCTTGAATGAGTCACCCAGGTATCTACCTGGATGTCAGTACTCTTGATCTGCAAGATCTCCCACATCGAGCAGCTACGGCAACGTCGCTACGATCCGGGATATCATCTTCACCGTAGTCGCCGAGGCGCGAGTTGATGGTATGGACCGGGGTACCTGGAATGGGAAGACCGATATTTTCTTTGTAGACCCCGACTGAAGGTGAGCGCTGGCGGTTACATCAAGTAACTCGAGAAGAATATCCTCCCTACATGTGGTCGCCCGTACCTTCTTGGAGACGTTATGGTGCTGGGCAGACAGATTGGGTGCCACCCAAATAGATCTCGAAGAGGGTTTTTTGAAAAACTTCCCGCCTACTATCGAGATGGAAGGAGCGTTTCGTACTGAAGAGATGTAATATGAAGTATGTCGCCTGGACCGTATGAACCCACTCATTATACGATAAGGTATTGCGGCAGAGTTCAATAGGGTGTTCCAACAGGTGGGAGAGAACTCGACTACCCCGCTGATCTACAGGTAGCAGACATCGCGGGTCGCGCGTGCCAGAATCTCTCGATGGCGTTCGTCCAGAAGGCTGTGGCGGAGTGTCGTGATAGTACTTAATATGCTCTTCAATATGGTAGTAAAAATGTCCGATCAGAATTTGATAAAGTGTAACTTATAGCGCCTCGAAAGTCAATGAGGCAAAGTGACTTTTTTTGGCCGGCCCCCCTGAGATAATAAGTGCTTGTGGGTGCTTCGCGCAAGATTGGAAAAAAAAATCCGCTTCGCATAAGAATCCTAAAGGAAAGCCTAGGAACCTGTGGGAAACTTGTGCTGTGGAGTTCATTCAGCACCTCGATAACGAATATAGTCATTAACCCTGCGGACGAGGGGCCTGTGAGGGGGCGTGGATTGCAGCGCAGCTACATCAGCCATTTCCACCAGTCGATGCCGACCTGGGTCTGCAACTACTGGAAGAAAAAGCCTGCTGAGACTGCTTTTTAATCCCCCCTTTATATGCCCCTCGACTGCAGAGATCTTGACTATGGTCATTCATTTCGGCGCAGGTGCCTCTTTGCGCCAGTTTCTTCAGCAATTTCAGAAAAAAACGACGGACTGATGGAAATGTCAATGGCCCTGGTCATGTATGCAGTGCTAATTTTTGGGACTGGTGCCTCTTTTTATCAATCCAAGCCCAACTCTGCACCTAAATCTGACTGATTCCAAGCTGGGTGACGGCGCCTGTGGTCCTGTTCACTGCGGATGGGGGCGTGTCAGGGGTGAGGGTAGGCTTAGCGCACCACCAGACCAGCGCCACACCAAACCCAGCTCCCTAACACGCCCCATCATTCGCGGCGAACAAGACTGTAGGACTTCCCGCCGTTCGGATGTGATACGCCTTCTCACCGTGAAAGTAGCGCTCAGGAGATCAAACTACCGCAGGGACAACATTCCTGCCAAAGGTACGGTAGGAACGAAATCTGAGAAATGCGAAACTCTCACTTGGAAATTCATACAATTAAATTTAAATCACGTCGTTATTTCCTCCCTGCCCCTCCCTGGTTACCAGTCGTTGAAAAAGACGACTAGTCATTGAGCACTTTCGGTTTATTTCTTTGACTGAATTAGATAGCAGTTTGTTCTCCTGAGTAGCAAAATGACTTGAGCATTGTGAGCATTCCTGAAGAGCATATTGAAGGCAAGTTGCACGAAAAATCCCCAAGACGCGTAGGATTAACACGCCTAGCAGGACGGAATCCGGTGCCCGTCAGCAGGCGCTGCGTGGCGCTTTTTCTAAGAAAAGAAGCGCTCTATCAGGCCGCAACACGCACCCGGACGCAGCCCCGCGCCCGCCTTATTGCGCACATGCCTACGGGGAAAACTCGTCCGAAATTGTTCTCTAAATCGTGTAGAACAAAGACTTTTTTGCAGATTTTCGACCATTTTACTTCATTTTTTCGCGATTCCCCCTCTATGTAGGACCCTTGCCTACCATTTTCAGCACTCGAGTACCTGATTAGTTGCTGCCTTACTGCTTTTGGAATGAGTAGTCCTTGCGCTCCTATTACCAAAGTTTCAGTCAATCCAGTGAAATTCCTCCTCATAGCATGGTCACACTTAGAAAGATTTTTCTGCAAAAGACTCATTTGGTAACCACCTTGTTTACCTACCTTATTTAAATTCAATATAAAGAATATATTGCTCTTGAAGTTTGGATTGAGTATCATAATGATATCAGGTATAGTGAAAAATAAAATGGGGTTTGATGTGATAAGCGATATTGTCAGCGTCATTCGCAGTAACTTCTTCTGATATCGAGCACCCTGATTAGTCATTTCATGATGTATACGTATATTCTGAAAATAAAAATCAGTTCACTTTGATAACTCTGCATTTTTGTAGTCTACTTTACAGTCTACTCAAGACGTACCTTATACATTCTTGCAAAAATCGGTATATAAATCAGTACGCAAGATAATGTGGATACCACACGAATAATTCGAAGCAAAACGAAGTTACTGGCGGTCACAGCGTTGTTCAGACTACATGTGGCTGGTTCCTAGAATACGGTACCATTCTCTATACAATCAAAGACACCGGCGCAGGTCGCCTTGAGGGGGGGGGCGGGTCGAGGGGTGGGGGGGAACGCCAAAGCACTTCTTGTCTAAACCTGAGATTACTTCAGCGCGGAATCTCCACTAAAAGGTTATAAATTCGCAAGTTTCGTTTTTTTCTGCCAACGAGGTTGTCGCAAGGAGGAGCTATTCATTGACGGCCTTACTTTTCGAACTGATCATCTTCCTAAGCGGTCTAAACATGGCTCCAAAAGTTGGACACTGTTGGACACGAAGCCAAAGAAGTGAGTCGACCCATGCCGTAAAACCCTCCCTTCGTAGGTTTAGGCAGGAATCCTAAGTCCTTATTAGCACAAGAAGTCCTTTGAAGGTAGGGTCCCGCGATCAGGTATAGAAGTTGAAAATATGGTGTGTAGTGTGCTCCACGACAAAACCTTGTGCCGGTTTCGCGGCAAAAAATTGTAAGGGAGGGGCGCTACAGCGCAGCACAGGTTGAGTGACGCCTCCTTTTCTCCCAGTGACCCCGCCTCCAGACTCCGCCCTCAAAGCCCGCCCGAAGCTACAGGATGAAAAAGCAGGAAATTGTCGCTTGTACGGTCGTAATTTTAAAAAGGAAGCAGGATTTGCGGCATGGGACGCTCTTCGGATTAGTGTTGGAGATACAGCTAATTGGGTACGCGCCAACTGGGATCAGAATGGGGTTCTATCCAGGGCAGTTGGCATGTGCTTTCCTTTTTTTTTCTTCACTATCGAGTTACTCAGAACCTTGTCGTCTATATGTAAACCCCTAATCCGCTATCTGTGAATACGAATGAACGCGGGCTTTGCCTTTAAAGGCCCCTCTCCCCTCAAGGCGAGCAGCGACAAGCTACAAACGTTCTGTGAGAACTGACCACGGGGAAAAATGAGGGAGGGAAGACTCAGTGCCTTCCTCATTGATGTGCTCCTTCTTCTAATATGGTAACGTGGAGGGGCGCGTCCAATGAGAAGGGTGCACGTATTACATCCCTATTCCACTATCACGGAACGTGTGTTCAACAAGCCCTTGTCTACAAATAAACTTTGAAGTTGATTAATAGTGTTACATATATTCAATAGATCAAAGGCACTCACATCTTTCACAAACCGATAGGGATAGCTGTCAATAATCGCTTTTCCAATAGGTATTAATGCTATAAAATACGCAGAAAACATTACTGTAAGTGCATAAGGAACTCGTTGTCGAAGGTATTTCAAAGGGAACATAACACAGTAGAATCGATCAAGTGACGTAATGAAAGCAAATAACCCTGAAATGTCACTAGTTCCGTGAATTGTCGAAAGAACGAACAAAAGCAAAAAGCAAATTTTATTCCATAATTCTCCGAAAGACGGTTTTTCACGACATCACATAAAGAACGTGAAACACTTGTACCGTAGTACTTGCTACGGTATTAGTTTCTTTTTTGAATTCATAACAGGGAAACAGGGATATAAGGCAAGAGAATCGTAATTTGTCGCGTTGGCTGGTGTGACGAGCGATGCCGCGCCGAGAGAAACGAGTTCTCCCGCCTAGCCATTCGAGTTTGACTATTAAAGGGCCGACAAAGAGTGTTACTGAAGCGCGCTAGCCGTAAGCGGTTCTGACTGAAAATTTTCGTGCTTTCAGATTTCTAGCACAATCTGGTGTTAATTTGGCAACAGTGCACGATTTGTTTTCGATTTATTTACGTGAAAATTGAAGTTATTAAGAAAAGAGGCAATGATCCCCACGAGTTTCGCTGCTCCAAAGGAGAAACTGACGCACAGTTCGAATTTCCCGTACCCATCGACGCGTGACGCCCACATTGCAATTTCCCGCGCTAATCGTCAAACGGTGCGCCGCGCACGACGGCGCGTCAACTTGCGATCCTCTTGTTCGGGAACACGGACGGTAATGAAGGCGCCCTTTCTAGTTATTTTGCTGCGAACACTGTGGCGTCAGGGGCTGGGTTTAGCACAGCGCCAGCCTCTGATGCCAGCTTCTGAGTGACCTGTGTCATTGAATGTGAGGTGAAATTTCGAAAAAAAACTCCCAGATACTAACCTGCTGTAGGCGTAATAATGACGAAAAGCAAGGCCGGCGTGCCAAGGCATTCCCATTTTGTCACTGCAGGAAAATCTGAATCTGTAATAGAAAAAGCGATCTAGCAGTGTTTTAGAGATTAGGGTACCTCTAGAGAAATAGTTTCCAATAACCAATCATATGAACTTATAAATTGAGAATGAAAACTTTTAGGGGTGGGGAAGGGAGGGCGGGTAGGCTTCACAGCCTTTACAAATGCATGAAAATTGATGTGTCGGAGAGCAAAGGCAGTGCACACGATAACTGGGTCACTGCCAGAAAATGGCAGTAGAGGCGCTATGTAGTGCAGTAGTGAAGAAGAAAAAGGGCACGAAACGGCTGGAAACCCTAAATAGGGGCCTATCAACTGTCTCAGCAATCCGAATCCGGAGCAAACTCTGAGATAGACCATCGTTGAACAATGCGAGTGCAATGCACCGTGAAAAAAAAATACAGCTTCCAGCAGCAAAAACTCAGGACCATATCAAAAATGACCCAGCAAAAAACGGGACACAAATAACTTTCAATCTCGGAACATCGGCCGAATTTCAAGGGGGGTAAGTAGAAAACAACCAAAAGATCTTAGGCAAAAGGGCGAAAATTCTCAAAAGCGGGTACTAAAGGATAAAAAAATGAAGTCTTCGCCGCTAGTCAATTCCGTTTATGATGCGGCAGCATTCTACTGCCATTCCGATTCGTAGTGGCTTTTTGAATGCGAAGTGGCCTATACAATGACTTTTAGGGGCATGATATACAGTTTAGAGTCCTTATCCGCCCAGACGAACGTGGCACCAATTTACGGCCCCAGATGGTAGAATGCTTGGTTGGCTTGAGCAGGAGCCCATCGAGGAACGCTGGAATGCGCACTAGTGAGCGTGCCACTTGCTACTACTCCACTTCTGCTTCAAAAAAAGAAATATTTGCAGGAGAACCTTGCAATATGCTCAAGGAAGATGCTCCTGTTCTAAATACGAATCTTCCTCTCCAGAAGGATCTCGGAAAAGGAAAAGTCAAATCAGCAGCAGATTGTTGCTGGAAACACCTGACCCGATCGCGATCAGTTACGCGCGGGTGGGGTCACTTGTGGGCGTACGGGCTTTGGTGGGAGTGGCTGTTGGCATGCTGTGCCCTGCTGAGATCTTTGGAAAGCGAACCTCGCTGGAAAAGCGCCACGCCTGCTAAGGGGCATGTTATTCCTACTTGCTGGTCATATGCACCCTAGACGCCCTATCGCTCTATCGCGTCCGCTGCCTTTGAGAGAATCTGGTTCGAAACGTGCTCCTTTCAGGCAAGCCTTGTATATTTTTCACTGAAAGCTCTTCAGAAACATCGGATCAAGACAGTTCTCCGCGATTCAGGTCGAAATTTACGATGCAGAAGCTGAGAAGCCAGCCACAGGGGATGGGCAGGTACCTAAGAAAGGCATCCGATCTCCTCTCCCTATACACTAATTGTCAGCATAGAGGATTCTCCAAGCAAAAAACAATAATTTCCGAGAGAATTGCGATGACCGAGAAGGCTATTTCAGAGGTATGTTGTTCCAGCTATGTGAACTATAGTCTTGTCGCTGCGAACGCTGGGACGTTCCAGGGGCCGGGTTTGGCCAGCCAGCTTCCCACCAATGTGGTCGACTGCCAGGTTCCAAAAGTGGAGAACGGACTGGCACCGCGCCAAACTAAGCTTCCCTGCGACACCCCAGCGTCCGTCGAACAAGACTGTAGGAAAAACGCGGAGAAAATGAAGAAACTTGCATTTGTGCCTGTACAGAAGCGGTATTCGATAAAATCCAGGAGCACATATATGTAATACCAAATAATGTGTCGAAGATCAAGCAGCCTGAAAGAACGTGCAGGAGTGTTTCAGAACAAAGGTGTATAAAAAGTAACCATTCTGACGAAACAACATGTTCTTCCTTAGTAGGGTTATCCTGACCTACTATAAGAAGACTGTCCCGATTCGCTCTATGATAACTGCTTCTCAGAAAACGGAGGACGGCAAACGCATTGAAGATAACTAATATTGTCCCTTCAATTGCATATAGATACGTTGAAGTCTGAAAAAAACAATGGTAATAAATGGAAAAAAAACTCTGGTAATAAATGATCTTTGGTACAATTAATCAATTATACTGCATTTCTGACGCTGGGCTCCCAAATCGTGTTCCCTTCAATGCATCGAAAAATCCTCTTTCTTAGACCCGTTTGAATAGATTTTTCAGCATGTAAGTATTATATCATTCCAACTGAACATCATTACTACACTCCGACCAATTATTTCTGTTCTCGGTAAAGTCATTCGAATTAGTGGGCACGATAGCTGGGGGCAGGCGGTTACTGCGAACGTCATTGGTGGAGGTGCTGAGTGAGATGTGGCCAAACGCCCTTTCGCGGCTCTTTCACCAATGACGTTGACAGCAACGGCCCGCCCCCAGCCACCGTGCCCCCTGCCTTTGAAGGCAATGTGCGCACTCCCCACCGATCCTGGCCTTGTCATGTGAGGTGAATGAGTGCGCAGACGCAGTAGCTTTCCGATTTCTCTGCTCAACATTCTATGGGAATGGGACTATAGAGAACTTCATGGTTAGTGGAGGATAGCGATACTCGGGTGCCATTTCCGGAGTTCGCGCATCCGGGCATCACTCGTCCACCCTCGTTCCCGTGCACTTCTGAGCAAATGAGCACAGAAAGTGGCACGACCTTACCACCCTCCGGCATTAGATGCTCTACAACACCTAAAAATGAAATAGCGTGGAAATAAGATTGCCACATCACGGGTCTCTGACATTAAATGAGATGAGCTGGGATCACCGTAATCCACGGAATATTGCACCTATACGATCGAATTCAAGCAGCATCAAACTGCACCTTACCCTCTAGAACTGATCGCCTCTCTGAGTATGTGCTTCCTTTCGTAAAGGCAATTGAGGGAAGTGAGAATCCTTACATCTCGATTTAAAAAAGAGGTCAGTCCCACACGGAGTTCACAGCTGCTGTAAAGAGATACGATCGCTAGCGTTATTGGCCCCGATGGGCGAGTTGCCTCAAAGGTACCGTATATAACTTCAGCTTATGACGTCCGCAGTTCCCTCGAACCAAAGCCGCGACAACTGACAGTTCAGAGATCAGGGACCTTATTAATCCGGCACCAAAGAGGTTTACAGATTGTTTGCGCTTGGCCTGTCCTTGAGGGATTGGATAGGTAAAATTCTGAGGACAAATGAGAACGCATTAGGACATCCAAGACAGGGATCCCAGTTCCTCGATTTAGATTCCGTGGCGCAGTCAGTGGACCCCCCAATAACTGATGATAACTAGCAAGCTATTTTACCTGGTCATAGTCCTCGATCGAGTAGTTCGAGAATATCATCTGAATAGAAGCCTCTAGATCGTTCCGATGCTTAGAATTACGGTACTTGGTTGCCTGGAATTACGGTATATCGTTCGTATCTTATTGAAACACGTATTGGAAACAATAATGAACGAAATCAAAATATGAAATATTAGAAACACTTCATTGTTAGAGAAATTGTGGAAAATCAGCGTTGTTCTGAGCACAATCAGCAAGTATTAGGTTGTCCGGAAAGTTCTCAGCGTTTTGGGTGTTTCACTTTAAACGATCGTAACTTTTTTAATACTCATCGGATTTAATCGAAATAGGCACCATTCGAATCAGCACACTTTTGCCAATGTGACAGCAGTCGAGAAATCCCATCAAAGAAAAAACTGGGTGGTCGAGAATCCACGAAGGCTTTTTTTGCCTGGTCCTGATTGATGAAGTATTTTCCAGCAAGGAAGTTCTGAAAATGTTTGAAAAGGTGATAGTCGGTTGGAAAGGTCTGGAGAATATGGCGGGTGAGGTAGAACTTCAACCCCAATTCGTTCAATTTATGGATAGTGATTTGTGAAACGTGTGGGCGTTGTCATGCAAAAGAATCGGACCCTTTCTTTTGATAAGTGTTGGCTGCAGCTGACAAAATTTTCGGTACATTTCGTCGATTTCTTCACAGTAGGGTTCTGCTGTGATGGTTTGGCCTGGTGATAAAAAGTTATAGTGGATCACACCAGCCGATGACCACCAAGCCGTGACCAGAATCTTTTTTTCGTGAGGGTTCGGCTTTGAAAATTACCTCGGTGGTTCGTCGAAATCCAACCACTGTCCGGAACGTCTCCTGTTATCATACATGACCCATTTTTCATCACAGGTGACAATTCGGTCCAAAAACAGGTCGTTTCTGCTGCGCAAAAGCAATGCAGAAGGAACCTCGAGACGTGCCGATTCCTGCCGGTCACTCCGATTGTGGGGCACCCAATTGTCGAGTTTTTTCACCTTCCCAATGCGTTCCAGACCATCTGCAACAGGATTTGCCAAGGCCTAGCTCTTCTGCTATCTCTCGAACTGTTTGGGATGGGTCAGCCTCCAAAATCCCCCTAAAATCCTCGTCAGATATTGCTTTAGGTCGACCGCTATGAGGTTCATCTTCAAGGCTGAAATCTCCAGAACGAAATTTGTTGAGCCATTGCCGCACAGTGCTTTCTCTAGCACTATTGGGCCCCCACACCTGGTTAATTTGTTGAGCTGTTTCGATTGCCCCAATTTATAGTCGAAGAAAAAAATCGTCCGAAGTGCTCTTTTCACATGCTTGAAAAAATCTTGAAAAAAGGGGGTTTATCAAGCAATGGTGAAACGGCAATTATACCATCAGATAGCGCAAGAAATTCTCTACAGGATGTGCTACTGAGAAGCAAGGCAGAATTTTAATCAGCAGTGAATGTACAAAAAATAGGTGCACAAAACGCTGAGAACTTTTCCGGACAACCTAATACAAGACTTTCAGAGATCAAGAGAATCTCAAACTGGCTTCGAAAGTTCCACGTAAAGAATACATAGGGAGACTAGGGAGGTCAATTGGACGAAAACGAAAAATTAAAACAGACTACGAAATTGTATTGTAGATTTGGCTTTTTGAGCCTGAAACGTCAATAGCTCTTTGAAAGTCTAGTGGCACTTTTGTCTTTTGTCTTATGCGCTAAATCGTGGGAGCCATCGAAGAAGTATGCAGAGCACGTCACGACTATGAGACGAGTTGATTGTTCAGTACGACCTTCTCTTCATCGTAGTCGCAAATATGACCCCTGTTTGGTTCAACGTTTCATCCACATCAGCAATTTAACATTTCCTTTACCATCTCATACCTGGCACTTCATAGGAAACTGGTAAAATCGTCAAGCGGGAGGGTAGGCTGGGGGTACGGGAGTGGAAAGGAGCGGCAAAAAGAGCTAAAAATCACCCACCAAATCAACATCTCCTCCACTTGGTCACTTTCCTAACGACTCGAATATGACTCCTCTCTCCTTCTCGTTGTGGATTGAAAAGCTTATCATTTCAAGGTTTCAATTAAATCTAAAGGCTTTTCTTCCCGTGTTTCCATTCCTAGCAAATGGATGCTTCGTACATGTTCAACTCTTTCCTTTCAGCTAAACCAACAATTCAATTAGCAGAGTCGGAATAAAATGCTCGAAAATGAAGCCCAAATACTAGAAGGGAGAAGAGAGGCAGCAGTCACTAGAAGGTAGCACTTCTATCTATACTGGTTCACAGTCTTCGAAATGGGGTCCCCAGAATGAATCTTATCGGTAATACTTTGTTTTGCATTTTGTCAAGGGTCTAAGGAAGAAGAGGGTCGCTCGTGAAATGTACCTTCAGCCCTCAGAGTACACATCAAACTGGTAAGAGAAAGATTTCGATGTTTCAATTCAGACCTCCAAAATGTAAATCGCATCAGAAGGAATATTCAGTTCGATGGGAATCACCTGAGTCAGCCTTATCGCGGTCGCGAAGAACTACGGTAAACGGCTGGGGCTATTATCAGCAGGGCACGTCCTGCCGCTGGGGAAA
>MU942580.1:0-13037 GCA_036418165.1 Cooperia oncophora
GAAGAAGAAGAAGAGGATTATGACTACGGGTAGATTTTAAATGTGTGGCGCATCTCAACGATGGGTTCGTCAGATCGGAACACGCTATTCGTTAACCCATTTTGTTAGCAAATATGGCGCTATGGCTAAACGAATCGCACAGCATTTACATTGTCCACTTGTTTGTCTCTTGAGTCAATGCGCCGTTCATTCAGCGTTCATTCATTCTATTCGTTGCGGAAGAATTGGCGTGTCAGGCGGGATGAGTTAAGCTCGGTGCAAAACCCCTTTTGCACCAGTTATTGAGCGAGCAAGTGGCAGCACTGTATTATAACGTTCGCATCAGCCATTGTTTACCAATAATTGTCGCATACCCGCTTCAACAGCTGGCAGAGAACGGCTGGCACACTCATGTTTCCTGACACGCCCCTTTGTCCACAGTGAACTAGAATATATGCAGTCCACGAGCCAGAGATGTGCGGAGTGAAGGTAGGCATGTCTCCGTGTCTCTCTCCTTCAGCTGAAAGTAGCGATTGCACTCCGAGTGGGATATTTCTCTATTGGGGTTATTGTAGTCATGCCTCCGCCAAGCAGAAGACATGGATGACGGTCGTCGAAAATTTCCGCGGAAAACTAATCGTAATGGGAATGCTCAGCCACGCCATCTCCATCGCCAGTATATGGAACATATGGTTGATAAGTTGATTGAGTAGAAATATTTCTCTCCCTTCATCAGCATCAGGATTGTTAGGTGGAAAGAAGCAGGATTTCACTATTAACAACTTTATTCGGCTGACATTTCGGCCTAGTCGCATCGGTCGGAGCCTTATAATTGCACGGCTAGCTCGAGTTTCGACCGCGCTAAACTGGTAGGCGCAAACACCTCCTCGTTTTCGATTGGGAGCGGAGTGCATGCGAGTTCCATCAAAGTACGGCAATTATGCAATTTTAGCCCACCATCTTACATCTAACTACTGGTATAAAAAAGCGTGCAAAGCTTGCTGTGTGACGCCATTGTTAGCACGTCATTCTCTCGCCCGAAAAAACCGCCGCCTGTTGTGACGGTATTGTATGGTGTACGGAGATGATTTCTTGTTCGAACAGCGATTATATCGATTTTGACTGTGCCGTCAGCCCCAAACAAATTCCCGATCCCCAACAATGGGGATCCCTGATCGGCTGCTGATCTTGCCGATCATCGAAACGCCATCATTCCAAGCAAAACACCTCATGCTTCTGCGGGTTCCCTAATCCTTTTGGTACATAGAACGGGAGAGCTCATCGCTTCTACCGGGTCGCCAGAGAGAGCGCTTTACGGTTTCACCCGAAAATCATAAATTATCATAGACCTTGAGCTTTTTTTGCCGCGGATCTTCATACTATTTTCTTTATCGCGAAGCTCTGCAGCTCCGTAGGTGGATTCAAATTGGCCTAGCCAGGCTCTTCTTTGATCCCCACCCTTGTACCAGCCAACATTCCTCCCATTAACAATGGTTATGATTGTCCCATTCAAGTTCCAACCATTTCAAAATCCACCTGATTTCCCCACATGATAGCTGCCGTTAGTGCTTATTTTTTTCAATTCTTCATATTATTGGGATGTTTCGTGATGACTCATTGCCAAATATTCTATGCCATATGCAAATATTTCTGTGTGACAATACAATCGCAACCGAAATTTCCCAACAAACTGTGAAACTATCATTTCTACTTTCCGATGAAAAAAATTATTTATTCAAAAATCTGCGGATGATCACGGTGAATATATTTCAACGATCGGTCTCCTGCTATGCTCTTATGTTATTAATAACTAACTCTTGAAAATGGTCTTCGCAATGAAAATAATCCTTATTTTTGCCTGCAACTAACGAATGGTCTTGTTACGAGATTCGACGCCATTATTCCCCACACCCCTGAGATGCGGTAGGTGCCATCCACCTAGTTCATCTAGACGTGGTGACTGCTTCCATTTTTTTACCAAAGTTACGACTGAAGGGTCCCAATTTTGGTGGGATATTTTCATTTCAGAACAGTTGTCATTATGCGTTTGTCCAACACACGACAAGCTGACAGTTGTTTCGAATTAAATACCATCACCACATAGGTTGTGCCGTACTCAAGAATAGAATACGCAGCCACGCCAACGGCGTCTCAGGGTTATGGGCTGTACCTTCGGGAGGTGGGCAAGCATTCCTTTTGGCAGCATGTGATTACTGCAATGGAGATGAGGACTTCTGTTTAAAGTGAAGAGCTTCGTGATAGGTGGACCAATTCAGTTTTCTTGTAATTAAATGAACTCCGTTTGCACAAGGACTCCTTTAAGGTCTCCCTTCACCTCCCCAGTGCCGGTTATAAGCCTTCAAAAACCGCCTTCTGACTTGTTGTTCTCCTACCTCTAAACGTGCTCTCGCACTCTGCTCCTCCTGCTAGGTGGCGCCAACACGCTTCCTCTTTTTCGTTCCTTCAGCATTCCTGGGAACAGCCTTGACATTATTGACGCCCTTTTTTCATTACTCGTGTGGGCACATCGCTCATAGTCAGTCCTTTTTTTCAGGACCTCCCAGGTCGGCCTGTCTTCATCGCTTGCTGAAAACTTTGAAAGCAGCTGTCTATCTGATAGTGAGAGGGTGATTCCCCTGAAATGCTTCGGCAGAGGGCCAAGATGCACCTTCAGTTGGGCAAGAGCCTTGTATTGCAACCGTTTCAAACGCTGGTCATTTGCATGGTACCTGATATTTTGAGGAAGATACCATCTCTGCCTCGACTGCCTTGAGAAGAAGGGGCGAAGGCGGGGTCACAGAGTTGAGCGCCGGATCGGCTCCCTCCCAGTCAAAGATACCTTCCTAAGACCACAAGTTAACAGTGCCATAGTCGTCTGGTAGGACAGAAACGGTAATTTGTACATCGGCCGGCCCCGCAAGGCACTGTGTAGGTCATATGGCATTCAAAATGCAGCGACGATTGTGAAGGGCAGTGGCATGCATGCCGCACTCTATATGCTTGATAAGCGTCTTGAAAGTATCCTTTACCTGTGGTTATTCAATGGCGGAGGTGAGAGTTTTTACTGGCAATGGTGAGGTAGTGGAGTAATGGCGCCCACTACTCGCTAAGTCTCGGATCTGCTTGCGCACGGGTTTTTTTCCCCACAACTTTTCGTAAATATCTCAATAGCGTACCAACCTGAAGATTGAAGGTATGCACCATCACCATGAACTACTCGTCGCCAGCGCTCAGGCAGCTTGTCGATTCCATCCTCCCAGAACGACGGGGCTGGGATTTGAAGAAGTCGTCGAGTGCCTTTCTGACCTGATCCTTTGTTTCGAACTTTTTTCCGTCCAGAGAGCGCTGCAGGTGGCTGAACAGCCAGTAGTCAGAAGGAGCGAGGTCAGGGCTGTAGGGGGGTGGGCGACCATCAGCCATCCGTACTTCTCCAGCTCGGCCTGGGTCGCCTTTGCAGTGTGAGGTCGGGCGTTGTCATGGTGGAAGTAGATTTCCGCATTCGATCCACGAGTACGGTCGACGTGATCTTTCAATTTGCGCAGCTGGGTAACATATGTGGAAGCGAAAAATCGTCTGTCCCTTCTCCAGCAGCTCCCAGTACTCCATGCCTCTTCTGGACCACCAACAGGACAGGAGAACCTTTTTGGGGTGAAGGTCGGCCTTTGGCTGGCTGGCTGTTCTTTGTCGACCCACTGCCGCTTCCTCACAGGGTTATCGTAGAGGACCCACTTCTCATCTCCAGTGATCATCGAGTTGAGAAAGTGAAGCCTCTTTTGGAAAGTGAGGAGAGAAGTGCAGGTGGTCACCCTCCTCGAGAGGTCATAAGCGGACAGTTCATGTGGGACCCATCGACCAAGCTTTGCTACCTTGCCGAGCTTTTCTAGTCCACGTGCAACCGTCGAATGATCATAGCCGAAGCGTGGTCGCCATTTCCCTGGTGGTTAGTACGAGTTCTCCTCCACGATGGATTGTACTTCAAGTCGCAACTCCATCGACCGACCCGACTCCAGATCTCCTTTCTTGAATTTGGGCGAACCAAGTCTTGCATGTGCGGTAAGAGATGACGTCCTCACCGTATGTATCCACTAGCTTGGTATGGGCTTCCTTTGCATTCCAGCCGAAATCGTGAAGCAAAACCAGGCAGTGGCGCAGGTACATTTTGTCACAGTGGAAATTGTGCGACATTGTGGCCTGCAAATGCAAGGTGGGTGAGTGATAGCTAGTGTGATAAAAGAGTATAGTGCACAGGTCACGCACACGTGATGACACACCCATGCAAACGAAATACTGAAGGATCAAAACACGGTGAAAAAAACTTATGCAACAACCTAATATATCATTTTCCATCTTGGGACAAGCTAGTAACGGTACTAGACTTTCTTACAGAATAAAGACATAACTTGTGCGTGATCCTCGCAGATCGCTGTATAGTCCGCATCGCGTTAGAAATGCTACTACGATTCTGACTGGGAATAGATTAGCGCATAACAAACTATATTGACGGTAGCCATTAGTTATACACAACTGCACAGGGCGCGCTCATTTCTAAAAATAAGATGTGGTTTGTTAAATAACTGAGTACTTGGAATACGCCCTTTCCCCCCCCCCCTCCCAGAGTGAAAGTTCACCAACCATTTCATCTCTGGTCCTACAACAAATTGAATATTCAATACGAACATAATGCGCAAGGTCAACAGGCCCGGCTTTCCATACAAATCGGGCGGTTACGCGTGATGTTGGTTAGCAATACTCTTCAACAACCGGGCGCCTAATTGTTTAGCATATGTTCAGTTACAAGTGAGGCTCTGGTGTTTTCGCTTGGCGAGGTGAGGGACCTTCGCTCGTTCACCTATCATTCCATCTATCTAAGGTATTACAAGCACGTTAAACACAAAAGTTAATCACCCGGGTCATTGCAAGTTTCTCTGGTCTCCAGAATGGACGGGACTCACAGTGGGGCCTTGTTAACTAACTGGCCTTCTTGCATGTCTTTATAGAAGGGAAATTTGTAAGTCTCCCTGTCACTCCGATTAGAAGTGGCCTGATGAGCTCAGGTTCAACCTTCATACCTTTTCATTCTCGGAATATTCCAGGGATCCCGTGCAAGAACGAAACCAGAACGGCAGAAAGAAAATCATAGCTATTTTCTTACAGAGCTTTTGGTTCGTTCAGAACATGGGTTAAACTAGGACACTGTCACAACTGTCACTTGGCACGATATTTGAAAGCACCGAAAACTCACTAATTACTCGTTATTATTTGAACCGGACTTCTATCCGACCTAGCCAGGGATACACATCACTGGCCGACTGTTGTTGTCCTCGTCACGTTCGTGGCTTATCTTTCGTTGTCATCTGGTTCTCCGGTCCATATCCGTCACGGTCAGATCATTGATCGGTCGGACAAATACGAACTGGTCGTACACCGTTTGTCCACTCTATTTTTCTTTCTTTTTGTCATATCGTTGCAAGACTTGGCACCTCCTCTAGCTGATGGATTTTCGAATTTGCGTGAACCTACGTGCGAACACATTTTATTTCTCATCGTTATGTAGAGTACAAAGAGCTCGGAAGAAGTGAGAAATTTTGCCTCTGTTTGGCTTGGAAGGAGCATTTTGCTTTTTCACTAGCCCCTTTTCCAGATAATATTTACTAAAAGGTCTCATCTTGGCAAGACCTGTAAAATCCTGCAAAGCTGCGAAAGTGTGCGAGTGAGCCACTTTAGTTGCAGAAATTTACAGATTCTCGCAAGGTGACCTGTAAAAGCACTATTAATTGCCTCCACCATGAAAATGCCCCTTTTTTGGACGATTTCTTTTTTTAGTTCAACTTCTAACCAACAGATCTTCCAGATATTGCGAAATATAACAAAAAGCAAAATTGGAGAAAGTGGCAACTGTCACTTTCGTCTTTTTCCTAGTTTACTCTTGTGTACCGCAGTTGTGGAACAACCCTTAGCAATATAGCCCTAACGTATCCGAGACTCCACGTGAAACCTTTGATCTATAAGTTCCGAGAGCTTGAGCTTATGGTGGACGCTTTTCCCGTCCGAGGAAGCCACAAAACTTTCACGCACTGGGTCAGACGGATCTATTTTGGCTCTTGTTGTAACAAATGCCATGTCAAGTCAGTGCTGCCATGTTTGGACACCTCAAAGATGATAGGGAACTTCTGGATCACTAGAGTTGTAACTGCTTCCAGTTACAGATGAAATACCATGACAATGAAAGCTCCACTTCCTCAGCGTACGTTACTCAGTAAAGAACAATCAACGAATATCCGCTTTTCAAGAAGCTCAATGTTCCTCAGCTAATCACAGATGAAGAGGAAGTGGCTGTGTTCTTCATTTGAACATCGCGCAGGATGCATTTTCCTTGGCATACTTCAAATGGAGACAAATGTCACCCTGCCTTCTGCTGGACAAAGGCGTGTCTACAGTTGTCCCAGAATGTTGATATACCGCCCATGTGCAGCTACCGCAACGTTTGAAGGAAGTAGGTGGTCATGACATCCCCATCTCCAACCATGAAGCTGAACTTATGATTAGTTATAGGCTTTCTATATATTGGTTGAGGAAGTACTCGAAAGAAGAACGGTATCCAAAGGGTTCCTGAGTCGATTTGTGTTTTACGGTAGTTGGACGTCAAACTCCCAAGGGGACACACGTAGAAGATAAAATCTCCTTGATCTCCTACCTTCTGGAAATCCCTGATCTGCACGCGTCTGTCGTCAGATACCACGTGATAGCTCATCACCGTCTTCCTCTTATCACTTAATGGGACTAAACTCGCGAGTTTCTCTCTCACAAATTGTTTGGATGCATTCTCCTTGGTGGTTCTCTTCTGATACCTTTCCATCGAAAGTTACATTTGAGTTTCTACGAAGCTCGGTAGGAGGAACATTTTCGATAGTTTGAACGAAGATGAACGATCGAAGGGATTCCAAGACGGTCCAAAGACCCAGAATGTTTTTTTTTCTTAGCGCCTGTACATGATCTTTAGAAGCAATATTTTTACCGAGTTTCCGGGAAAGATTTTCGGTAATGCTACTGATCAAGACTACACCGGAAACAGTGGGCTGGAAACAATGGAAGGGGCAGAGAGAGTGAGTGAAAGCGACTTTGAAGTTTCTTCCCGTCTTTGTTTGTCTCGACAACGGGGTGTTACAATAATTTCGTCTGACAAAACCCCCCGAGAACACGAATGAGAAGTAAAAACTTAAGTATCTCTCCATTTATTCGAGCCCTAAATGGGAAAAAGGGCGAGCCCAGCTTCTATTAGCCAGTCGACCAGGAGGGGGGATAACGGTTGAAAGTCAACTCTGAATTGTCATCACATACAGTCTTGGAAAAAAACTTGGAACAAGCCCAAGTCGTGCGCTTTTCAAAAGCTTCCCCTGAAAGTTTCAAACTGTACGTGGAAACGTTGCTAGCTCAAATGAAGTACGCCTAAACAACTTGCTCTAAAGAAGAAAAGTGGTTGATTGATTTCGTTGGAGGGACAGTATTTTGGAGATTACTGCGATGAGACACTTTGAGGAGGGGGGGTGTCCCGCGGGTGGGGCGAGGGCTGCCAATGTAGAGGTCGACGTTTTTATATTCTTAGACGAATCTGCTACTACCTGGCTTTCCCCGCAGGCACGATAAACTTGGTTGCCTCAGGTGGAAGCCGATCAGGCATTTGAACCCAGACCACGCTTGTGGTATAAGTGGCGCCACTTGCCACTGCACTATTCAACTCGGTTTGACAAAAGTTTCAATATTGTTGTATTACAACATTATATTCTTAGCTTTTAACACCAATACTGGTGCTTTGGAAGAGATTAGATAGCTTAGAACAGATGCCTTTACGAAGCTTATTCGAAGTTTTTTTCCGCGGCTTGTACCATCGATGTACATGTAATTTTCAGTTTTTGCTTGTCTTCGTTGCATTCCAATCTCTTTTGTGCTCTTGGGAACATTCTCTGAATTCTCACATCTACAATTTGATGGCCGAAAGATGTGTTTCATACATTCACAGCGACCATGTACCGGTTTCCCGGACATAATCGTTTCATTCCAAACTATTTGCTAACTGTCCAGAGATGGTTGATGTGGCGCAGTTCGGCTTGGTGGGGGCCGCAAATGATACTCAGCTAAGTTTATACCGGCTACCTTGTGAAGACCTGTTATTTCCTGTGAGCAAAGTGGCCCACTCGCATCATTTCGCAGTTTCACAGGAACTAATAGGGCTCACCAAATTGAGACCTGATATTAAATACGAAGTAACAAAAAACTGGCGAAAAAGTGCAAAATGTCCTTTGCAAGTTGGACAGCGCCGATTGATGTGTCTATGCCAGTTCTATTTTTTAATGGCTGAGTATTCCCCTCTTCGTATAGTACTCTTGGAGGCATTGTTATTTGCCTCTACGGCGTCTACGGCCGCGTTCCACTAAATTTTGGTTTTTTTTTTGTTCTAGGGATTGTTTCTGTTCGTGGGCCTTGGCAATTTGTCTTCGAGAAGTAGTTTTCAAGGCTCTAAGTCCCTCGATCAACACCTCCTTGATGTGAAGAGAAAACTCCCGGCACTTGCCAGGGCCCCATACTACAGATTCGCTTTCGCCCCCCCCCCCACGCCCTGCATCTGCTGAGGTAAATGGTAGACGTCCTCGCCCTGAGCGGATGTAAATTTTGCCTTCGTGAAATCGAATTCCCATAAGCAACGATTTTCAGCGATTTTGGTAGTTGAAGATGTTCCAGTACCTGGCCTGTGGCGCGGCATTGTCACGGCAAGCCGATGCGATGTTCGTGTTCACGGGGTCAATTTTTCTCGAGACGAAATTTCTGCAAAATCTGCTCTCGGAAGCAATTTTTTTGTACAATTTCGATCTGAAAATATGGCAAGGTCCAGTCAGAAGTCAAGATAATTAAGCTATAGTGGCCACGGTTAGTTTGGTTTAGGGTTTCACGAGGTCTGAGGCTCTAACTTCATCCCTCGTTTAGCACATGATCACCAAAGCAAAAGAGGAGCCCCGGGAAATGAAGTTGAGGTTTTATCCTTTTACAGAAAATTCATGAAATAATTCAGAAATAATGAAAGTACTAAGTTAATGATGACCCCAAGCTTATAGAATGAGGGAGTTCCGGTGGGATTTTGACAGCTTGAAAGTGGGGTCATAAATGGTAAATGAGCCCGAATCAGATAGGTTTCCTTACTTCCTTTCTTTTCTTTTCTAACAGTTTACTTTTCTATAGAGTAAACCATCCACGCTTAGTGCTCTAGTAAAAGCAACTCGCTTCTGGGCCTTTTCCATGACCGTCGTGAACCCTACAGTCAGGGCACGCCATCGTTGTGATGATCTCAAAAGGGGGAGGGGGGTCGTATTTGACCGCGAGGGAAGAGGGGTATTTGGTCGTTGTTGGGAGAGGGACTGCCAAAGATCTATACAACTACTATTTCCGATAGTTGAAAATGATAGTTAAATCCTGACGACCTCCCCCCTCTTCGACAGCAAAATTTTGAGGAAAAACCGGTTTCTCTTGAAATTTCGCGCAAAATTTGATGGCGAAACCTGATTAAGCTTCCTGTTTTACATTGAAATAGGTATATATCATTCCCCCCCCCCCCCCCCCACCCGCCTCCTCCGCTCGACTGAAAATTCTTGGCTGAAAAATTGGAAATTCCTGGGGAAAAAATGGAAAAAAGGTAGGAAGTTGGGAAAACCTAGCATGGGGAGAGGGGGAGGGTCGTGTTTGAGGATGGAATTAAGGGGTCGTCTTCTCTGGAATTGATCACAACGTTATGGCGTGCCCTGCCTACAGTACGTCTAGCAGAAATACTGCAATATCTGTCACAAAGTTTAGATCATACTTTTCGAGTTTCTGAGCCATCCTTTAACTCACTCCGCGCATACTTTCTCATGAACAAAATTCAAATTCGAAACAACTAACATATTTACAAATTTTTGGTTATTCAGCTTATTTACATGCTATAATCACCGCCCGTCGGTCACCTGTTGTAAACCACGCGACAAACCGTGGTCAGCCGAATTGTTTTGCCATTCTCTTGTTAACATTTCCGTTCGCCAGTGAAGGTCTACATAACTTTTCCGCAGTTTTCAGGACCGTTCTCCTTCCAAATCTGGTGCCAGCTTTTCCTTGCTTTGTTAGGCAATTGCGCTCCGCGTCGATCAATCATCCTTAGAAATAAGCCGTGCAATCTTCTTCCATTCCAAATCGCTTGGCCTTTGCGATTACTTGTGTGCCAGCCTGTACACGGTAGCGTACTCATTCTACAAAACCAGTTCAGACCATGGATGGGAGAGTTTGGCTGACCTCGGTGATTAATCCGAGTATGACTGCCAAATCGTATCCTGCTCAGCGGACCCATCCTCTGCGCGACCACAGACATCCCGGATAATTTTGATCCTATTAAGAAGATCTTGTGCTGAAGCTTCATTTAGAGCCCAGGTTTTTTGATCTTGGTGTGCTTCTAGTTGATACACCACCGCGTTCATATGCTCTCTTCTGAGTATGAAAATGTGTACCAGGAGCTTGAACGCATAAAAGGCTACAAGTAATCCAACGAAAATTGCGCTTTGTGTAACTTCCACCATGTGTAACGCGCAATTCGGAATGCGCTGATCAGACACGCATGGTTTGATCAAATACCCTCGTGGCGCCGCCGATCTCTGGTTGTCGGCAGAGGTTGGAATTTCCGATTCATGGCCTCGCCGCCAGGTTACATGAGTGACTCAACATAAGTGTCCCGCACGATTCTCCCAACAGCTGCCCTTAGCTATTCATTCGCCTTTTTTGTACGAAATTAATATCATGGAAACTCTTGCACTCCCCAGTACACCTTAGACAGATGTTATAAACTTGACCTCTTTACTGAACGACTTGAAGAACTTTCCATGATTAGCTTTATTAATCCCATGAATAGGATAAGCCGGCTTGCAAGCACAGAAGCTAAGCCGATTTCGTGGTGTGAAGGTGTATGACAAAGCTGCAGTACGATTATACCCATGGTAGCGCCCATCTACGCGATGTCCATTCTAGCATGAGCTTACTTGGCAAGAGTGTTCATGCCCCTTCTCCTTCTTCCCATTTTTTTTATTTTTTTTTTTTCCTTCTCCTTCTTCCCATTGCTCTCTCTCGTCACTTCGTCGTCTGTTCTCTCGTTTGCCAACAACCGTCGTTATCCACTTGTGCAGTGTTCAAGAAACTGTAGAAAAGTGTGTCTGGTTTGGGCCCTGAGAAGTTGAAATGGCTAGTATGTACATATATGAGCGGTTTCAACGTTTTCTTCATTTCTGCTTAGAGAAAGTTGCAGGTATAGAAGTTGAAAATATGGCGTCGGGAGGGTAGTATGGTCCGCGACGAACAACCTTGTACCGGTTTCGCGGCTAAAAATTGCAAGGGAACGGCGCTATAGCGCAATATGTGACGCCTCCTTCCTCCTAGTAACTCCGCCTCCGGACTCCGCCTCCAAAGCCTGCTTTTTGCGTGAAAAACGAAGCTGCCGGACGAGAAAGCATGAAAATTGTCACTTCTACAGCCGTAAAGTTCTTATCGGAGAATCAGCTGTGCGGATGGGGGCGTAATGTTGGAGATGGAGTTCATTGGGACGTGCGAACTGGGATCGAAATGGGGTTCCTTCTAGGGCAGTTGGCATGTTTTTTTTTCTGCTTTTTCTTCACCGTGCTACTCTGTACCCTATCGTCAAAAAGCAAACCCCTTATCCACTATATGCGATGGCGAATGATCGCGGGCTTTGCTTTAACCACCTCGTTCACCCCTGTATTTGAGCCGCGATACTCTTGCAATCTCCGTGTTTGCCGGCCATGTACAAAAATCCGTAGATGAGGTCTTTTTAGAGCATTTCCTACGCTTTTTACTTACTACTTACTTTACTTTACTTTTACTTTTACTTTTTTCTTCGTTAGTATTGTACTTACAACATATCTAATGGTTTATAAGCTCTAAAAGATCGGCGATCGCGGGCGCTGTCTTTAAGAACAATCCCCAGGCCCGGGCAATCCGCAGACTTCCTTCCCTGTTCGAGTAGTTCGCGTAGTTTGCCCGCAGTCTCCACGATTTTCCCGACCGAAGGAACTGCGGTCCTAAGTGACAGTTCTGACACCTCTCTAGTTGTACCGCCCACATACCTCAAGGCAATTTTCTGTCACGAGTTCAGTTCTTACACGTTTTTCGTTTTTTTCCTCATTGTTAGATCATCTTAGCTGTGGAGGGCGCGAATAGGGGACTGAAAGTGACCGGAAGGCGGCAGCATGGAGCTTTGCTGGCATAAAATTTGCAGAAGCAGAGAACTCGTCCAAAAGGGCTGCCAGGTCCTTAGGTAGAGTGTTTTCCATGAATTCTGCTTCATTTTCATCCCTGGAGGGTCACGCAGGGACTACAGAATGGAAATTGAACGGCACGATCCACAATTTGCAGTCGTATGATTTGCCGTCAAATATTTGGCGTACCTGCTTCCACTTCTTGAGGCCACTGTCCGATTCTGGAATGGAATGTGCCTTTAATGTCAAGCGCTTGACAATTCAAATATTTTTGTTGTCCCACCATATTGTTTGCTTTCAAATGGTCATGTTAGTCAGCTGTTAACAAGTGACGTCATTTTTTTTCCGGAAAAGCTGACAGCTCTCTGAAAATCTTCCATGTATAAATGTCTGAAAAGGTGTAGTTTTCTGGCTTCCGATGCTCAACTCAACTGAACTTTTTCTGATACAATATAACCCCCGATAACGACTAATGAGCTAAAATGACGTGTGATCTCACAGAGTCTCACCTTCTTATCCCTTGGCTTTATCTTATTCAAGCCATCCAGCAAAATGTTAGGCTTTCCGCTCAAGTGCGATTGGTGAAGTCTGGTTCTGTTTCTCTGATACGTGCCTGTTGTTATTTCCTGCCTCTGATTTTTTCACTCTCTACCTGCGAGCTCCCTAAGTTTTCAAAAGAAAACTAGTTTGATGAAATCTCTGCTACGAACATTGTGTGCAGTTCTGAGTCTTCTTCCATTGAGAAGAGAGGATCAGCGTGTGAAAAGGATGAATGCTGAA
>MU942585.1:0-12108 GCA_036418165.1 Cooperia oncophora
AGTCTGAACGTTGCCTAAGCTGATGCGAGAAATGTTCGGGTGGTCAGACTTTCCCAGGAACAAATTGTAACATATCTACCCTTGAGCAAAAAAAATCGATCAAAATCTGGCCTCGGTTTTGAAGAGTTCAGCAGTAAAGGATGAGTACTGTCCTTCGTTTATTCAACTCTTGCCAATGGTAACAGAAACAATGTATAAGAAATATCATTAAATTTATTAAACATTAAAATCACGTTCAAAGGAACAAAATGATGAGCGATGGATTGCAAGTGTAAGTGTTGACCCGTTGTTGATCCGTTTGAAGCGTTCGTCCTGTGTGGTTTCAGTGCACTTTGCTGAAGAAACCGCAACTTTCAAGCGAGCTCCGATCGATTACCGTCATTAACTCAAGAATGAAGAAGAAATGACCGATTGAAAGCTTTTTCAACATGAGATGGCGTCAAAGGGGCGTGGATTGAAGCGCAGCCTTTTCCACCAATCGTGGCGGGCTGAGGATGGCATCATTGGTGGAGAAGACCGCCCCAGCCGAGCTCCAATGCAACCCTGTCGCACACCTTCCCCTTTGCATAGCTAATGGCTGATGTGTATTGAAATGTGATCGGTTTTGAAAAATATCCATGTCGCACCTGTATGAGCCGACGGCTGTCGCACTGTTTTATGATAAGCATAACAGAGACAATTGAATGGACAGCCGCCGGTACTGATCTAATCTTGACGGTCGAAGGGGCCATCGTAAAATTACTCCCTAAGGGAGCAACCTCCCGAGTCGCGTTACATCCAGAACTGCCAGCGAAGCGTATTCTATTTGGCTAGACTCTTCCCTTTTTTGCCTATAGGCCGAAGAATTGAGCCTTCTCCCCTTAACCCCCCGTTCCCACCTCAAGGCTCCCTAACCGCGTCAGAAATCGCAGACATCGACATACAGGCAATGGTAATGCTGGTTAGGTGATTTATGAGATACCATCTAGCCCACATGGGGAGAAGGAAAAGCGGGAATCTTGGATGACCCCAGAGCCCACACTCTCATCATCGAGTCCAGTGCCTCCAAAGGGGTTGATAGTGATAGTTCTCAAATGTACACCTTACTCACATCCGACGGACCGGTTCCACTTTCCCATGCCAGTAGTTTTTGCAAGGGTGACAGGGTACCCCGAGAAGGGCCACTCTTCAACGTGTCTTAGCCGCAGCATGTTGTGGTGCAACAAAGCTATATCATGCTGGCTCGGTGAGAGAGTGTAGATGAGCAGGTATGACTCATGACGTGACTCACTCCCGCCCTTGCGTGAGAAGAGAACGATTTTTCCAACCTTTTGTCATTTTCTAGTACGCCTTTACTATTGTTTTAAAGGCAGTGGGCACGATTGCTAGAGGCGGCCTGTTGTTGCCTGTGTTGTTGGAAGCGCTACGAGAGGGCGTTCGGGCACACCCACTCAGTCCTTCCACCAATAACGGTGGCGACAACCGCCCGCCTCCAGCAGTTGTGCCCACTACCTTTTAGTACGAAGAGGGACACTGGACGGATTCAAGAAACAATTCGAATCTTTATCAAGAATTGAACGCGATAACAGTCACACTACTATTCGAGCAGAGAACAAGGCACTGAACGGATAGGGTTTTCTAACCCCTTATCAAGAATCCAGTCAAGGTGATCCCCTCCATTCCATCTAATAAATACGTATCAACCTGTATTGCGCTGTTTTGGTGAGATCACAAAGTCAAACATTACATGCATTACTACTCGGTCCATAGATGCAGTAGGCGGCGCAAAAAAATTGGAACAAGCCAGAAGTCGCGATCTTTTAATAGGTTTGGATACAATTTCTCGAATGTACATTGAACTTTGTTTGCTCAAACAGCGTACACCTTTTGCCACTCTAAAAAATAAGAAATCTTGATTAGAGTTGGTTACAGAGACAGAATTTTTGAGATTATTGCGATACGGCATGCCGCTGCTTCTCTGGATATTGGTTGCAATCCATCGGAAAAAGTCTGAATGTTCCTTCGTTTTTCCATTTCTTTTTTTACAACTCTCGAGAAACCTATGTTGTTCCCAGAGAACTCTGAAAACCGGTCCAATATCAGAGTGGCAGCGGCATGCCGCATCGCATAATCTTCAAAATTCTGTCCCGGTAACGAATTTAATCAACCAACTTTATTTTTAGAATAGCATTTTAAGGCGTACTTGGTTTCAGCAAACAAAGTTTTCATGTGCAATTTAAGAATTGTATGTAAAACTATTGAAAAGCGCGCGACTTGGGCTTGTTCCAAGTTTTTTTTGCCGAAACTGTATATCCCCATGAGGGTCGAGGCATCTGACAATGAGAAGCGTGCCGGTGCGACGCGGCTAATTAATTAATAATTTGCATGGCCGACAGATTTGCAGTCCATAGTCTAATGGAAGCCTACTTGGGTAAAGGCACGGTCGACGTTGATGGTATGGGTGGTAAGGTCCTTCACTGCGCTTCGGCGCGCCCCAGTTTTTCGCCGTCTCAGTAGGGGCGCGTCGGACACAGTGGTGGGCCTGACTCCGCCCACACAATCAGCGTAGACGCGATGCTAATATGCAGCCTAGGTGAAAGTGTCGTAACCCGAACGCACTTATACAGATAACGCCACTATTTGAGAGATGTCAGTGACTAGGTCAGAAACAAAGGGTAAAGGACAACAATCATCACCTGGTTTTATACCAACTATTTACAATTTCGTCTTCTTCATTGAACCATGCTATGTAGCCGCAGGTAGCTTTTCCTCTGAGCCCGAATAGATCTACTCGATCACATCGGTCACCGTAGATGTCAGACGAATTTTGGGCCTGAAACGTGTCTTATCATCGTAATAATCTGAACAAAGCATTCAAAAGACATAGTCCATCGTCCAGGCGAAAACCTGGGTGGAGACAAACGAATCTTCGGCCTTGCTCACTGGTGCGCCTTTCCTTGTATTATGTTGAAGAAGGAAACATGATAGGAATGGGACAATAGTTGGGTATCTCTGCTCATAGAATCAGTGTGGGCTGTACCTCCTAGACAAGCTCAATAATCAGAGGCTCAGCACCAAATCGGGCTCAAGCATGCGCCGCACACTTAGCTTGCATCCAAAGCTTGTGATTCAATACGGGCTGGCCTTTGGCAATAAGTCTTTTCCATGCCTTGATGTGAGCCACTTTCCTTTGAATTCTATTAGGCCTTATGGTTAATCGGCGATCCTAAGCGGGTGCTCAGCTGTACAAATAAACTGAATAATCATGCCAATCTCGATCGACACCACACCAGGCGGCCTCCGTGGAAAATCAGCTGAACTGAATAACAAACGAACCTTTAGCGTGTAGTGGTTGATCGAACAATCAATAGAACCACATTTCCCGATGTTATCATAACGGCAGTAGATGTTGTGGGCGGTGTTTAGCTCCATCCATCTGACGAGCAGACCATGTACAGTCGTAGGATCCCGAAACTGAAACACATTTAGGCTTTAGCAGCGGGAATTATGAAATCGATCAGTTTTCTTAAGGCTAGCGTCCGCGGTTCAGTTGAGATTTTCCTCCCCCTTCGTGAGCAGGTAGTTAGGTCCGCTGAGGCAACAACTACACCACTTTCGCGGCGCAAAAACGCGTGAGGAGAGCAACGATGCTGTCGTTCTTATCATTGACCCAACCTACAATCATTGGCACCGCCCACCATTCATTTCTAATGGTTGCTGGCGGGGTGGGGTGATGTGCGGTTGTTCAGCTGCTGCATCTCTCCACGTCGAGTGGTGAGAGTGAGGTGATAAGGGGAAAACAGCTGATATCAACAAGTGAGAACTCGTGCAAATCGCGACTTTCTTACGCCTTGAGCAACGTACAACCTCAATTAAGCAAGCGGTTCTACATAGAGCCTTCCCTGATTTCTTTCTGATTTTTCTTCACTAAGGGGTTACTTGCTGCATTGTTATAACTATCTGAGCCGCATAGCTCATCAAATTTGAATGCGGGCTCAGCCTTTAAGATCTGTGAGCTTGCTGAGCAGTACGAGGCAATCAGGAAGACTAGCCTGTCAGCGAGATCACCCTACCAACATGCCTCAATGCTGACCTCCTTCATTCTCAGAATCCATCTCTACCTACCTCCTTAGCTCCTTGAAGGGACGCCCCGCCGCGATGCACAGGCGCCTTTGTAGGACATGGTACTCCTGCCCCCAAACATGGAGGAGACTTCTTTCGTTTTTCACAGCTCAGCAATACATGAGGAAAGCGCATCCAGCTCGCGACAAGGTCGTGGCTACGCTTACTGACCGCGGCACGCCTTTACTTTCGACTGCGTCGTGATGGTGCGATTGTTCCGCTACTGTCCTCCTCCATTTTAAACGGTGAAATCGAGATGATTAGGAGAAAGAGCTGCCTCCAGCAAGTGAACACTCGTCCGACAACGCCCTCTCTTCGCCTTATGCACGGGTGCGGTTCAGGATGAGGTTCTATATAGACCGTCCGAATGAGGTTTCCTGCCTTTTTCTTCACTTGTAATTATTACCATGTTCTGTCAATAGTATTTGAGGCGCATAAGTCACCACTTTTGAACCTGGGAAGTACATTCAGCACAGTTCCCCCGTATGAGCTTGTCTCATCAGACGAGGTTGGGAAGGGAAGAGACCGTGCACAGCATATGACACGATCTTCACTCTAATACTGAACTTTTCATATCTTGTCACAGATGAAACTCTTCTCAGCGAACCCATCACGACCCTTACCTGGAAATACTATGTACGACCCCTCGACCACGCCGTATTCTGCACCTCGCAAGCACTTCAACGCTACTCCACTGAAGAACCGAAGAACGAACGACTTCTGCTGCTGTTACATAGAAAAAGTGACTTATAGAGTCCACTTTGTACCTAATACCGAACTGCCTACCATCCATTTGCCGACCCACTACTCTCGTTCAATATTGGATTCTTCAAACGTCCTTTTTGGCAGGCGAATAAGAAAGTTATGGGTATAGCAGAGACCAATCGGATGTGCCTAGAGGACCAATTGCTTTGAACTCTTTACTATGACAACTCCGCTGCTGACAACGACCAGTTCTTGATTTCTGTTGGGTTTCCTGCTCGACGTTAGCATTCAAATAGACGCTGGGGTTTATGCGCGAGTAGTTTCTTCTCATAATGCTCGTCTTCCTCATAACCATTTTATGTCGCGATCTCATTGATCAATGGTGACTGAGTCATACTCGTTGATTGTAAGTTCATACCGTCTTCAAAAAAGTGGCAGTCGATGACGTTACAACTTGTACAAGAGTCTCTTTCCATCAATACTTTTTACCTAGGGCTATTAGGTTGTTCGAAAAAGTAATGCGACACTTTGACCAAATTTTTCGGACTAAATTTTCCGTCACTAAAAGACATCTCCAATCTACAAGGTAACCGCAGTTGATGACTAGGACTAGTGCCCTTCTTTTGCAGCAGCTTCTCATTTCCATTCTCATAGAAACGTATCGGCAACTATGATGATAAAAGGGGTGGACGTCATTCTCGAAGTTGAGGTTGATTTTCGGAACTTGTTTTGCTTTGGTGTAGGATTGCGTATAAGTGACTCAAAGGAGGTGGCTAAATCAGAGCTGCTAACCTTTGCTCAAATCAACCTGGGTACGGTCCATTTCTCTGATCGATAATCATGACTCTTTTGCTGTAGCCTGATCCCCTTCGACCGATGGCGGTGGCGCCTACAGAACTCGTAATAATGGGAAAGGTCGAAAATACCCCAAATCTCTAAGTGGCTTTAAGCTTTGAAAACTTGTCACAAAGTCATGATATACCCATGAGCAGAAACCCCAGAGGACAGTCTCCACTAATCAGGGATAAAAACATACAAAATGATTTTTCGGTCTTTCCTAGGAACAAGTCAATCAAAAGTGTCGCAGGTTAGCTTTTTCGAACAACCTAAATACATCACAGTATATTCGTTCGGCAAATGAAGAAAGTAACAAACTTGCAGCAGAAACGCTTATAGAAATAGCTTCCGAGGATTGTCGAACACGGCTTAAAGCAGACTATCGTTCAGGCAACGCAAAAACCGCTAAAACCAACATGTTGAAACATCTGGAACAATATGTCAGGCTATAGCGTTGCTTAAACGGCGGAATAATAATGCTTAGCATGCTTAGCCTTATGTTCGGCGAATCACAAAAAAGTCATCAATATCGACTTCAAACTAACCGTCCATTATGCATACGAATGAAGTCGTATTCGGAGGGGCATGGCCAGTTGCATAAAGGGGCCGTGCCGAACCATGTACAGCCTCCTTCAGACTGCGATGGATGGAAATTCGTCAGCTCTGATACAGTTCGAGCTGTCATTCCTGAATGTTGCATGGAGTTAGTTTTAGTCCATAACGTGTGATCTTTGGCCCAGGACGGCGGTTGCGGTTCTAGCGTGATAAGAATACATTAGCTGATCATTATTCCTAACCCTAAACGTTAGGGGACATGCCCCAGGGATGGTAAGTTGACCCAGGAATGAAATTGAACTTTCACATATCAATGTGAAAACATACCGATCATTCCCGTGACCACGGCAGTGGCAATCGGGCCAGAAACGAGTCCACCATCGCGTTTCTTCCGCTGTGGTGAATGTCTCGTTGACGAGTCCAATGGCATCGTAATCACGTTCCACTTATGGTAGTTGTGCGAGAACTTCTCGGCGGTATAGTTGGCAATTCGTGCTCGCATCTCCTGTTCATCACTCCAATTTGAAGGGCCTTCAGGGAGCTCTAGCACTGAAAAGGTATTATACCTGATTTGATACAGTATTAGGTGCAGAGCGGCTTGGTTGGAGCACCTAGTGGCACTCAGGTGGTTTGTACAAACCTAGCTGACCATGGTATAACTACTGTTCCTTTAAATGTTGCTTGTTGTTGTATCATTCGACGTTATTCGGCTAGGAGGAGGGCATTTTGCACTTTCGACTAGATCCCTTTGTTAGTTCATTTTGAGGTTTCACCTTGGTGAGACATGTAAACTCTTGTGAAGTTCGAATGGTGCAAAGAGCGCTACTTTGGTCGCAGAACTTTACAGGTCTTCACAAGGTGATCTGTACAAACCTAGCTGACCATGGTATAACTAAGTTTTCTTTGAAACTTGCTTTGTTGTTATATCATGCCTGAGCAACTAAAAAATGCCCCCTCCTAGCCGAATAACTCCGAATGATATAACAAAAGCAACTTTAAAAGGAAAAGTATTTTATACCCAGCGGTTTGGCTAAATCATACAAATGGTTAACATGGCAGTCAGAAAAGCCGTCATTTCACGAGGCCGCGAAGTTCAGAACAATTGTTCCAACACGGCACTCAAAGACCTTGTGTACTTATGGTCACAGTTGAAATTTCTCATATATATAGTTTGAAAGTCCCATTGTAAAGAAGTCTCCGTGAGCTCACATTTGAGTAGGCCACGAACGCTTAAAATAAATATCGATCCTGAAGACTCATTTTAGGTGATTTGTTCGCCCTCGGCCATAGTAATTGTGCGCAACGAAATGTCAAGCTTCGTTTGAGGCTAAAACACTGTTCGCTGATAAAATCTTCTGGATGTGTCATGCCATCCGCATTTGTATCTCTTTCGCCTAAGCATTATGAAGGCGAGTTGACCTGTGCAATGAATATTGTATGTGTCAAACCTTCTGTATTTATCATTGTGGTACTAACAAGTAGCCCCCGTAGGATCCCTAGGCTAGCTTGGTCACAGAAAGAGTCAGTTTGAGATCTGATGCGCGGTCGAGGCAACCTACTCCGCCTTGTTTCTACGGCTACCGTTCGCCCCACTTGGTCAAAAGCAGTTAAAGGATAAAGGATAAAGTCTTCGCCGTTGATCAATCCCTTTGTGGGATGCGGCACGCATTCTACTTCCATTCAGAATCGTAGTGGCTTATTGAATGCGATGTGGCCTATACAATGACTTGCGGTGGCCAGCCGATGTACAAGTCAGTGTTTTATCCTCCCAGACGAATCTGGTACCAATTCACCGTCCCCGGAGGGTAGAAGGCTTGGTTGGCCTGGGCGGGAGTCGACCCGGGATTCGAACCCGGACCGCGCGAATGGTGAGCGCACCCCAACTTGTCACTACACCAATCTCCGCTGCCTGCGATATACATTAGTGCCAGAAAATTGTGTTTCTACTCACAATCTGAGACTCTATATTCCTCTCTCCAGCTTTGAGATATAACAGCTGTTTCCGGGGAGGAAAATCGAGCGCTACAAAGGATATGTGGTGTTCATTGGTGTAATAGTAAGGCTATATGTTATTGCTAGGATTCAGAAATTATCAAGGACTTAGGCTCACGATCTCCAACCAACCAAATATACTTGAGACGCTTTCCACGATAAACGAATTAAGAAAGGTGTGGGCGGAGTCCTGAACACTGTGATCTCGTCATTGACTCAACGAGGATGCGCCAAGGAAAAATCAGAATGGTTGTGATTCGCTGCCTTTATCTGAGCCAATCCGCTAGTCGCAGAATAGGTTGGAGAGTAGGTTGGCTTGAAAGATTTTGTCGATGAAAGGATAAAAATGAATTTGCAAGCACTCAACGAACAGCGAGTGGAGAAGAGTGATAAGAAACTATCGGAACCCTCCCTTGACAGCTTCCTTTCATTTGATTCTGTGAGTTTGCGAGCTTCCGGCATGAAGAGATTGAGTGCTTAAAAGAGAAACCGACGGAGGCAGATTTTTGGAAATTTTTCTTTCAAGTCAAAATTGTTACGGTTTCTTCACGGTCATAAGAGGAAAAGTCACTGCGGCCACCTGTTGTTCACGGTGGCTCTATACATTCGGGTTTTGATCAGCTTGGGACATTCAAATCAGCAAGTGTTAGTTTTGGTAGTAAATGGGGATTGTCAAATGTTTGGAGTCGGAGAGAAAACAGGTTTGCTTGACCTGGACTGATCGGAGTCATTGAGATAGGCACTTTTCTCAATTTTCTGCCCCACGATTGCTGGAGGCGGGTGGTTGTTGCCAACGTCATTGGTGCGAGGGAGCGTTTGACCACACCAGACTCAGCCCTTCCACCAATAACGTTGGTGACAGCCGCCCGCCTCCAGCCATCGTGCCCACTCCTTTAGAACATCGAAGAGACACAAAGGTCAATGCTGAAATGTGGCGGAAAATGCGAGAGGACACGCAATTCATCAGAAGTATGAGCATAAGCTAAGATTCTGCTTCAGCTTACATTTAATGACTTATTACTTTTATTAGCGCACTTAGGAGTAAGTAAATAAGTAAAAAGCTGAATCGCTAAAAGGAGAGACACTATCCAAAAAGTGTTTAAGTTACAGTGTGACCTAGATAGCTGTTTGGTAGGTGTCCTTCGTACACAAAATAGGAACTAAAGCACCTACAACTAAGATGCTGATTGCATGAAGAGACAAGTTGTAGGGGCAAAACGAGTTGGAGTTAAAGAGCTGTTCAGCATCGGAAAGGGATTTCGCGCCATCACTAGTTTCCTTTGCTACTTGTTAAATTACTCGCTTTACGTGAGACCTATAGACTCTAGTCAACTGTGGATGAAGCTTACGCTGCTGCATAGCTTTACAGGAATTCACACGTCTCCACAGGAGGCATCGGAAAGCAATCGATAGGGGAACAGCCGAAACGCGAAGAGGAACTCGTCCGAAATTCCTCCCCTTCGGACGTAAACTTGTCTGGCGCCGTGCAGTACAAATGCCTCCTTGGAGGGTTCTGATCTTTTCCCTTCTCCTTATACTCAATTTTCCGCTATAGAGCCCTTTAGAACCAAGTACCAAATTATCGTGCCTATTTTTTCAGAGAACCACTGCGAAGGGCTGGTGTAAAAAGATGATAGATGGATGTTCTGTCTTCTGCTGCGAACATGAGGCACGTCATGATGTGCTGACAAGCACTGGAGTTAATCGATAGAATGTTGATATTTCGCAGTTGATTTTTCGTAGCTGTCGCAACATGGATAATATTCGCTGGTGGAACCACAGGGGTATCACATGGAATAAACTTAGGAAATCGCCCAATAATGTAATCTATCGGAAGAGTTGCGCTATGATTCCTGATCACCAGCTCCACTCTCTCATCGGAACGGATAGCGAAAGCGTGGGAGAAGGGGCTGGCATGGGCTTCAAAGGGAACACGAGCCACTTCCCGCAGTCCAGTTCTCTTATTTCGAAGTTTAAGGCAGTTCCTGAACCACAGTTCCACCTGATGCCAGTACCCAAAAACCCTCTGCATAAAGTCGACTTTTTTTCCTATCAAATTTGTTCCTTTTTTGAACAGCAAGGCCGTAGAAGGTCAACGGTGCCGAAAACCTATCGATTTCAGCTCCGTTAGCATCCTTGACCTTCAGTATGAACTTCGCCATTAAGTGCACAAAAACACTGCTTGCCGTAAATTTCACGATCGGAAACCTGCGCCAAATTTCTTGAGCAACTGTTGCACACACCGCTAAACTCAAGCGCCACAACAACGATTGGAACGCGAATAGGAAGAGACGTTAGACTGAAAACTTAGTGGGCTGATCGCTTCTCGGTTTCACGCGGTTCAGTCATCATATAACAGGGCCACCACAATTACGCGGCCACAGCATCAGAATTGGTTGGAAGGGCGGTGTCTGGCCCCCTCCCCTCCAGAAAAAAAGAACTTTCCACTTCTGGTACGACTGGCTGCCGTCAATGGTTACACCATCCCTACAAAGACTATTCCCTTCAATTCCGCTGTGCCAAAGCTGGGAAGTGTGTAGCCAGCGCATGAGCGGACAAAAAATCAGCCATCAGAAAAAATCCCTATTTCAGGCCAGATACGAGCGCCTTGTTCTTGGCGACAAAAATACCGCGTCCTTAGGATGATTTGCACTGAAGGGCGATGCTTCTTCGCTGTGCCCTATTAACAGCTGAAGGCAGGTAGAGAAAAAATGGAAAAGAAATAAAAACTAGAATATAAAAAATTGAAAATGAAGACGACTTCGCCAACAATGAAAATCCCACCGCTCTTTCAAGCAGGCGAAGTAGTGGTAGGCACCTGAGCAAAGTTGACACCATTCTTTTAATCGGGGCACGTCCTGCCGCTGGGGGAAAACCGTACAGAATGCGACTCCCTCACCCTCCTCCCCCAAGAATTGCTCTTCAGGTACAACTTCCTTCAACATCCTACCTCCCCATTTTCTGGATTCTCCCTCCTTTTGACCACATTTCCAAAGTTTTTCCTCGGCAAATTTTCTAGGTCTCCCTTAAAGAAGAAATGCTATCGAGCAGGGCGAGAGGGTGTAGCGCATGCAAAACGGGAAACACCGAGAAAAGTCAGCAACCGAAAACATCCTCAGGGGGGCAAATACGATCCTCTCGCTGGGGATTCCCAGCGCCAAGTGAGTTCTATTACGGCATTTGCTATGGTTCGTGCGCTACCGTTCTAGTTAAACTGTGATAAATAGCATGGAAGGTTTCAGAGAAGGAGAATAATTGAATTATCTTTGCTGATGTTTTAGGCAGCGTTCACACTAGGACAGATATTGGTTTTGCATTTCTTCAATTTGAAGAGATGTGGGATCGTCAGGGTCCGTCCTGCCGTTGGGGAAAAGTTTTGCAAAACACAAACACCTTCTCCCCTTCTCCCAAGAAAATCCCTTTCTTTGAGATGACTTCTCTTTTGCCATCGTTCCTACCGTCTTCCTAAGTCTCCCTAGATTTCCACCACTTTTCCAGAGTTTTTTTCGAAAATTTCTCCATGTCTTGCTCAAAAATTTGTGGGCGAATTTGCGAGGTGGTATACAGCTCACTTGGAACAGGAGAAAGCCGGGAAAGGCTCATAACCGAAAACATGTAATACGGCTCCCCTTCCCTACCTTCCCCCTCCCCCCCGCGTCCAGCGATCAGACACGACCCACTTCGCTGGGATGCTTGGGGATCGTTTACATCCTGCAACAGCCAGCTCAGGGCTCTAACCCTTCCTTGGTCTCTTGATTCCTTGGTATCTTCAGCACCTTTCGACGGTATTGGCAGTGATAGAGGTTCAAATGTGTATGCGCCGAACCATTTATCCAACAGTTCTAGTAAAAAGTCAATGAGCGCCATTAAAGGAGCGTTCGGGCTGGGCTGGTCTGCATTTGCTCTTACGAACCGATG
>MU942594.1:0-10619 GCA_036418165.1 Cooperia oncophora
TTCCCACAGTGAGTGTCGATACCTATTGAAATGATTTAAATTCCTTCGTCACTGCTAAATCATCTCGATACCGAGGATACTTTGAACGGTCCTCGTGAACCAGTTGTCTATGTAGAATTTACGCGCTCGGGGATAGATGTAAACATCAGAGCTAAAAAAATGTGTTATTTTCTGCTCAGTTCTCGCCTCTTTCGATTTTGTAAGTGGCTTACAAAATCATGCTCACCAATGGACAGGGCATATGACCCCAAACCTATTTCGAAACTTTCCAAAAGACCCTTCTCCCCATTTCTCGAGTGGGGAAAAATTCATTCCATTAACAAGTATGAAATATAGGAGAGCAGAGATACCAAAGGGGTGGGATTGAGGTAGGGGTGAGAACTGATTTTAGAGCGAACATCACGGTCTCGAAGGCTGAGGTGGGAAAGAGAACTACTGAGAAAGCGAAACAAGGTGTCCATCATTGGAAATGCATGCACAACAGAATTTGGAAAAAACATGGATGAGCATATAGAAAACAAATACACTCTTAACAGACTTTGTGGATACGTTTTATCCGAGCGGTCATAGAGAACAACGATAGCAGAAGTAACTATCGTATCCGCAGTTCTGAATTGCAATAAGAAACATGAATTCCAAGGCTCTGATCACATGGAAGGAATTTGTAATAATCTGTCAATACATAAGTGGAGCTGCTCGTTATTCAGCAATTTCACAGCATTGGAAAGGGGAGAAATCTGCTTGGAACACAGTAACGGTTAGTAACGGTGAGCAAGGTTTTCCTTGGAAATGGTATGAAAGGCGAATTCCGCCATAGTGGGTCGTGGTCAGTGGGCTTAACTATGATTCTTCGGACGCTATCTGACTAGCCTACGAGGGAGGAAGGCGGACAGTATCATTGGGAACCGTTTAGATTATGCACTCATACTTGCAGCTGACCTTGAGCGTTTGGAACAACATGCGATAGAATAATAGGCAAAATGATACTGTTCATAATGATGATACTGTTATTGGCACACCCAACCGGAGATGGGTAAGGAAAGAAGAAGGGCAAAGGACTAATGATAACCTATTTCGCCAACGGATCTGACTATGGCGTTCATCTACGTAAGAGACCGCTACAAAAAGGCCGGCTCGTTCCGCTAAGTGACATTCTCAAAGCCTTCGTTGGTCACTTTCGAGCTTAGAGATTCATGCAACCTTTGAAGTTACCGCTGAAGCCTACCTTGTTACGACGGGATAGGGATTTGAAGCTCATGAAATGAAGACGTAACCTCATAAAGTCACATGAGCATAGCTTTAGATAATGCTAAGCATCTCTCCCTGAACTAGCTACTAAACATTGGTCTCATAGTCGGCAATTGAAGTGAATTCTGAATATAGATTTGTCAACGTTACCTCCACTCAGTTGCTCAATGACATTTTACCCACCACTAAAACTCTCGGAGCCTCGACTGTCTTGAAAGCGCACACATTCTGCTGTGCCCGCTTAAGGGAGGACAATACTTTCTTCAGAATACGAAACTTTAGTACACTTTCCACAGATTACCTTCTATAAACCATGTTATCGCGAACTTGTCATTTTCTCCGAGGGGCTAAACTGGAGTGTCGGATCGGCAAACGTAAGCATTTTCGAATCCTCTCTTTTGCCTTTCATCAAGAAGCTGAACTCGCAGAAATAAGGGGCCAAGGAGCGATCCCATTTAGGAAGGCACTGGATTGGTTAAAATGACTTCACTCCGAACCTCGTCTGCGAGCATCGCCTAGGACTTCACTGGGTTCGATTTGAAGCATATTGAAGGATTACCGCACAATGGTGAAAGATGAAGCTCCCAGAGATTCTTCTTCGGATGCGCCACACATTCTACTCACTTCCTTTCAAAATCGCAGTGATATTTTGCAACCAGGCTATGAATTGAGAGAGCTAAACTGATGAACGACCCAGTGTCCCTTCCCAATCAAGCTACCAGTTCGACGACTTCGAGGAAAGAGATCGGCTGACCTTAACGGAGGCTTATATACCTTGGAATTGATCTCCGGACCATGTCCATGGCAAGATGCGTCCCTATAAGACTGCTAACTTTTCCGAGCCTTTAGATGAGTCATAACTGCCTTCTGCATTCATTGGAGACATCGCTTGCCAAATCTTGTCTACAAACAAAAGTAGTTGTTTTAGGCCAGCGCAGATCAAAGGTCTGCGAAAGTCTCTCCTGACCTAGGTGGAGTAGCTTCTCTCAAACATGTTCTAAAGCTCAAGAAATTTTGCCCACTTTTCCGGTTCTTTTGTAGGAAGGGAGACCATTATGTTCTTTTTTGGCGCGAACAACAAATACTCGAGTTATTGCGAACAGTGTATCATGTGACGCACGAGGAAACAAATTCTATTGTACCACTGATTCTCACCGGACACCATCCCATATCTGAATTTAGAGTGCAGGAAAACATGAAACAATCAATTGTTTTTGCCTCAATTTACCACCGACAAACTGGTTTTCTGTCCTGATGCCCTCCATTGTTATGATCAAAAGGAAAATGGAGCGAACGAAAGTCTTGTGATTTGTACGACTGTACAGAGTTTATCATTACTGATCCTTTTAATGAAGAGAACAGCGACGGTGAACAGGGATCACTATCGTGGTCACATAGAAACGAATACCAGTTTTTAGAGTTTATCGTGTTGGTAGCATCTATCTATCGGGTCATCAACTTTACGCTCAAGGTTTTTTCGCGTTTGTGAACCACTCCCGCATACCTTGCACGCTTTCTGCCGTGAAAAACGATTGATCACATGTTTGATTTGTACGCTTCCATATGGTTTTTACCGTTTCTACTTACTTGTTCAGTATTTACTGCTACTTGTTTACTTGTACTTGATGATAGAGGGCAACATAATATTTGATTACTTATCCTCACCCCTCAGCGCAGAGGAACTTCCCGTACCTTCTGTAATCGCTTTCTCCACACAGTGAGCAACACTAACTTCAAAGGCAATGCCAGCGACCACAGGTGGGCAATAGAGCTTAAAAGAGAACGACGGATTGCTTAGTGACTAACTAGAAAGGAAGCAGAAAAACCATCCGGAATGCCTATATAGGACTTCATGACGATCCCAACTTGTATGTGCATACTATAAAGAGAAAGCGTAATTTTATGGATTTTCACTCTTGTTATCGTTACGATAAAGCTTCTTCCTCTTATCACCCCACTCTCACCATTCGGAATGGAAAGAGCTAGCAGGGCGGCTACTGGATAGTAGCTAGCAGCCACTGGGGTTTGCATGGGCCCAAGGGAGGGGTGCTAGTTGGCCTAGTTGAAGAGCTTCCATCAGAACTGTTGCGAATTGTTGATTGTCGCCTCCACAACCGGCTACGGGATCAATATGACATATTTGAGAGGTAGTACCTTCGTTTATCGGAGAACGACCTTTAAAGGTCCACCTCACAATTGCTCCTAATAGAGGCCCTATGGCTAGAGGCCCACAAGGGAGAAGTAACCTGGATAATGGAAAACGTTATAGTGCATTCGGTTGGAAAGTGCACGTGCGTACAGAAGAAAGCATAGATTGAAATCGAAACGAATAGTGCTGAATAAGATGGCTTCTTGGTATGCGTTTCACTGCATCATCATTGTTAGAAATCACAGCGGGGGCAGGGCACATCGTTGTTGGGGAATCCCCAATAGGGGGGGTCGTATTTGGCCGCCAGGAGAGGGGGTCGTATTTGGTTGGGAAAAATTTATTTTGATAGTTGATTTTTCTCGCTTCACGGACGTTGTAAAGGGGGGGGGGGGTCGTACTTGGTCATTGTTGGGAGGGAGGGGGGGGGGGGGTCGTATTTACGTTTTGGCGTTGTGGGAGTGGCGGTTGACTTTTGGTGATTTTCCTGTTTCATGCGTACTATATGCCCCCCCCCGCCCGCTCGACAGCAAAATTTTTTGGGAAAAGTAGGGAACTTTGGAACTTTTCGGGTAATTTTGGAAAAAGTGACAGGAATGAAGTTGGGGAAAATCTGAAAATTGGTAGAAAGGGGGGGGAGTGGTATTGCCTCGCGGCTTCTCCTTTTTCACATGTATTATACCCTCCCCCTCTCACCTGCTCGACGGCTCGATTCGATGAGGAGGGACAGAGGGCCGGAGGGGAAGGGGTGGGGGGGTCGTACCAATCCCCTCCCCCTCAAAAAAAGGGGAGGGTCGTACAGACTTGACTAAAATCCTCAACCAATGATGTGCGAAGCCGAGGAAGGTAGTCGGGTCTCATTTCACTTCGACGGCATTGTTCCGATTAATAGTCTCTTCCATTTCACACGCCTCATATATTCCCACCCAAGTTACGAAAGGAACTTGTCCGAAGAAGGAAAATGTGGAAAGGGTCACATTTTGCACCGATTTTCCACAGCGCGATGATGCTCCCTGATGTGCTGCCCAACCTAATACAATACTCGCCGTAATTGTTTTAAAATAACGAAAAAAAAACGCTGATCCGCGTTTTTTGTTATAGAGCTGTTCCTGTTGACTTTTTGGAGACCTTTATATGGTTAGAGTCAGCTCGCTGGGCTGCATCCGAGAGTGTGTTCATGTTGTACGACATTCGTTTTGACTGGCGTCATTTGGCGCCACTTGGCGCCAGTTGGGCGCCACAACTTTTCTGAGCATGTATAAACTTGCTTACTGGGGTTATTCGATGCTACTGGAGTTATTCGGTGCCCTTTCACGAAAGTGACATTCACTCCCAGTCATGGCGCCACTAGGTGCCGATTTGGCGCCACTGAGCGCCAGTTGGGCGCCTCACTTCCTCTAAACAAAATCTGCATGAACTTGCTTACTGGGGTTATTCGGTGCCTTGTTCGCGAAAGTGACATTCATTTCTGGCCATGGCGCCATTTGGCGTGATTAGGTACCAATTTCGCGCCACTGAGCGCCAGTTCTTCGCCACAACTCTTCTCAACAAAATCTGTATAAACTTACTTACTGGGGTTATTCAGTACTCCGATCACGAAAGTGGCATTCATATTTGGCCCTGGCGCTACTTGGCGCAATTGGGTGCGAATTTGGCGCTACCCCAGTTTTCGCCAAAATTGATAAAAACCTGCACAATAGGGTAGTTCGATGCCCTGATCACGAATCGCCAGCCTTAGCAGAGTGATCGTGGTGTCCATTAGCGCCGGCGTAGAAAAAGTGGATGTCATATTCGTAATTAGGGTGTCAACCGACCCCGTACAACTACTCAGTAATTTTGGTGATCGAGGGTTCTAGCGCCAGCGCCCATGGCACGCGCGCAAACAGTTAGAGACCAAGCGTGGCAATAGTGTTCAGGATATTAGCCGGCGACTTTAGCACGAGCTCCAGGCGGTTTCGGGTCAGGCAAAGCGCATCGGCAATTGAGAACACATGACAGATAAGTTCGTTCCTGTGCTGAGCGCTTGAGCACCCCAGTGCTTGAGCACCATACCTAAACTGGAAGGGTACTCTTGCTGCTCACGCATGGTCGCACTTGTCGGCTAGCAGTGCCATCAGGGACTGTGGGGAAGGGGGGTGGGTGGTTAGTGTCTGCACACTTCTCTAGGCCCCTTACAAATTTCAATGCAGCGCGGCGAAGAAGTTGACCCTTCCCTTCTTCTTCTCTACTTCCCTCTTTCCTTGCACATGAGTGCCGCTACAGAGCGGTTTCTAGTCACCGCCAGTGGCCATAAATTATGACTTCGGCTTTGCATTTTTCTAGTTCTCTTCGTCTTCTTCCGGACAGCTGCATACAATAATACGAAAAGCTATCCCAGCCATCTCACATCAATCCATTATTCCTACTGCATCAGTTATAGGAGAAACTTGTTCTATATTCGTACTGATTAATTGAAGGATAAGAAGGAAAAAGTTGCGGATTTCATGCCTTTTTTCCCCACTTTTTTTGCTGTAGCGCTCTGTTCACCTTCTCTACAGAAACACTTGTACTGTCATAGTTAGTTCGCCATCCTGCACCCGATAGCATGACTTAATTCCCTTAACTAAATGTACTGCCGATTACAGTAACGAATGACGCTTTTGCAAATGCGAATGTTTCATCAGGAGTTGAGGGGTGTAGGGCCTAACGCGGGGCGCACCCCTCAACTCCTGATGAAACATCTACCGAACAATGCGATAAAAGCATCATTCATTGTTGGAATCGGCAGGCTTTCTCAAAGGTACCGTTGAAGTGTTGTGAACTGGTATGGTTCTCATTAGGAAACAGTGACATAAATGTGCCACATCAAGAAAAAATAATTCCCAAGAGGGTCTTATTGTCGTCAATTTCGAACGATAGTTTTCGTGCTGAACTCTATATTCGTTCAATTACCCTGATACCTTGTCCCTGATACGGAGTAGGCGTGGCATTTGAACATGGCATGAGATGGGTTACTCGTGGATATTTCAATTTGAGACAACTGTCATCTTGTTCAGTGTTGGACAGAGACATGACCACAATTGTGTCAAAATGAAAATATCTCACCAAAAGCACAGCCACCGCCACGTTTGGTACGCAGCCACGCCTACCACATCTCACGGATTTCGAGTAAATGCTGCTTGTAACAGGAAAGCTGTTTCTTTACCATGACGAAAGCCGGCAAATCTTGGAAAACAATACAACTACGAGAGGCAAATCCAGGTTCCGTGGAAAGGCAAATGGCATTAATGCATTTAATACACCGGTGAGACTGACTCACACATTCTCTGTTTATGGTTCTGAGCGCAATGATACCTGCGTAAACCATGTTCTCTTGTGCGCAAAGGTTCTTCGGACTGCGGAACTGTCGCTTACTTCTTGTTTATGAAAGAGTAGAAAGCACGTTTTCGCACGAAATTCGACGTCGTTATCATGACACGTAAGCTCTTTTATCTTATCACCTCATTCTCACCATTCGAAATGGACAGGCCACTAGCTAGTAGCGCAGCCAGTGGGGGTCGGCATGGACCTAAGGGGTGCTCATGGGCCTAACTGGACAGCTTTCAGTGGAGTTCTTGCCGACATTCACTTTGCAGCCTACAGAGTCGTCTTCCAGATCGTCTGACACATTTGGGAGGTCATAGCCTTGATTTACGCTGAAAGAGCCTTTGAACAGAATTTGCTGACATACACTGCATGCACGTACAAGTTGGGGTCGGCATGGGGCCTTATTTAGGGCACTTCGGACTGTCTTTTCTGCTTCTTTTTCTCCACTGATCGTTTACTTAGCACTTTTTCGTTCGTATGTAAGCTCCGTTACCTGCAATCTGTGATTGCTGGTTTTACTTTCAAATCCTTTTTGGTTGACTTGCTAAGTAAGTGTAAGTCGTAAGGAGAGTGAAAAGTGTACCAGTGCGTAATGTTAGAGAAGAATTTCATGCTATGGCAGTGACTGACCAAACTGTGCAAACTGACCGGATTGACCATCGAGGAGGTTCACCACTGTACATTACAGCTCGCTGCGGACGGTTGGGCGTGTCAGGCAGTATGAGTGTGTCACGCCGTCAAAGCCGTTCTCTGCCTTCTTGTTGAAGCGCGCATGCGACAAAAAGGTAGAAAACGAGTAATACGAACGATATGATACAGTCATATCACTTGCTCGCTTTAACAACTGGTGGAGAACGGGTTTGGCACCGCGCCAAACTCATCCCGCCTGACACGCCCAACCGTCCGCAGCGAACTCCTTTGTACCTAGAGACCACTCTACTCGATACTAAGATTGCCTGAGATCACTAAAACTGACCCGCGCATCGGTGAAGCTTGCAACGCAAGTACCCAATCTATTATCTGAAGGACACTGGAATAAAGGCGAACACATCGCAGAAAAGATAGATCTACACAAAGCTCTCCAGCCTTTATGTCAATCATGAGCATTCTATTAGAGCATTAACAAGCATCCAAAGCTGAGAGTTTGGTTCACATCGACGTCCTGATTTCCACTGAGAAAACACACTGAATTCGGGGCATCAATTTAAGTGCACAATTTTCAAAATTGTTCGACACCTATAGCACCCTACATCCTTGTAGTGCTTTATCGAACTGCAACATACCGACCCGAACGCCCCCCCCCCCCCCCCCCGCGCGCCAGCGCGCCCACAAACGCTGGACCGATGCTGACGGTCGTAATGGGTAGCAGGCATCGTTTGTGTGGAACACATAGGGAGGTGTCGTGAATTTTCGCTTGGGGAAGGGAGGGAATGCGTATTTCGTGTTGTTGGGATGGGGGAGTCGTGTGCAGGGGGTTTTGACGAAAATCGCCCGCCTTGAGAAAATTTTTTCGCTCTTGTCGACTTTTCGCGTGCTTTTTCCATTTTTTTCCTGTTTCATGTGTACCATGTACCTCCTTCCCTCGCCCCTGGACGGAAAATCCTCGGGTGAAAAACTGGAAAATGTGGGAAATTGGTAGGTAGATGCTTCGGAAGGGGGGGGGTCGTCACGCAAGAGTGTCCTTCGACGAGAGAGGCTGCGTACCGGACCACTTTTCACAAATTACGATGTTGCACCCTGGGCTCGTATATGTAGCTCCATCTGTGAAGTACAATATGAAGCGAAGGGATTGGTATGAAACGGCTGCGAGGGCTTGCATCGATAGTATAGATACTTACAATGGCGGCCGTTCTTACCCGCAATGATTATTGGCGACGCGGAGCAGGAACTCGTCAAAGATTGCTTACTGGCTGGTGTAGAACAGAAGTCTTTTGTGGCAGGTTTTTTGGCCCTAATGCACTATTATGGCACCGCCTGCTACCATAATGCTAAGACCCTAGTACGAAGCTATCGTGCCTTTTGGCCTTTGATTCGATATTGCGTGATTTCAAATACCAAGGAAAAACAGCTCCTACTATTTATAATACCGTTTCAGGCGAAATATATCCCTGCGTGAATAGGCAGGCGTCCCAAAAGCAGGCTGGAGGCGAGCAGACGGTATGATCCACACAAACTGCTCTTCGCATCGTCTCATTCCAGCGGTTGTGCTTATTGTCATTTTCCTTATGATAATCGATCCACCGAAATCACGCCTAGCGAACAAAGAATCCGATGAGCGGCTGAACACACAATCCCAATCCTGACGCACACATCATTGTCGTGACGCCACAACACACAGCGGCAGAGAGGCTCGGCCGACCATGATCGTGATTTGGCATGGGGGGGACGGGGGTGAGGCAGCAATGCCACAAAAGCCGAGCTCTACTCTCATTTTATAGCTGATACCAATTTTAAGTTAATCGTTTCCGGTTATCGCAGACCCTCTCGCATATATCAGCGCTTTCATTGGATAGTCGTCGAAAGACGGTGAGACCACAGTGCGGGCCGTCAGTCGGATTCTCCAAAGAAGTGGAGTGCCCCATGTGTACTTGGCAACCACTTCAGCTTTTGGCATGCCAAGTACGTTGCCGTCTTCATATTTCGTGAGGCCTTGTTTTTTCCGGGGTGATATTTACAAGGATTTGCAGAACGAGGATGGAGCGCGCAAGCGGAGCGGTCTGCGTACGTGCGAAGAAACGAGAGGACGAGGAGGGCGCAGTGCTGTGCGGCGATTTTGCGGTGATGACGGACCAACACATACGATTATTCGATTATTCAATAACTACATCCGAAACGTAAAGAGAATAGGAGTGTGGGCGGTAGGTAGGTACCTAATTGCTTTACTTACTGATTTTTTATGGAGTCCTCTCTGTTCAAATTCTCGAAAATGAAAAGGGATCTCCGCTCGAATAACGAAATCAAAGTGGGATTTCCAACTAGCATCATTTCAGTTCGGTAAGCAGGAATAGTGGAACGTTTCCTATCCATTTCATTTTTATATAGTTTTATACACTTGTTGTGATCCAGCATTGAGAGGGCTGGATTCAAAGCAGCTCCTTACTAGTATTAGTTTTTTGCACTATTTACCTTTTCCCTTTGGGGAGGAGGTGGTGTAGTGACAAGTGGCGCGCTTACCACCTGCGCGGTGCTGGGTCCAGTTCCCGGGTCGACTTCCCGCCTAGGCCAACCAAGCCTTCTACCCTCGGGGACGGTAAATTGGTACCAGATTCGTCTGGGAGGATAAAACACTGACTTGTACATCGGCTGGCCCCGCAAGTCATTGTATAGGCCACATCGCATTCAATAAGCCACTACGATTCTGAATGGAAGTAGAATGCGTGCCGCATCCCACAAAGGGATTGATCAACGGCGAAGACTTTATCTTCTTTATCCTTTTCTTACCCTTTACTCCCCCAGTCTGCTGAAATCAGGCCTGTTTTTTATACCGACTTTATTCTCCGCGGCACATTTGGCCGAAAACTCTTCTCCAGAGCTAGTTTCACCACATGAACACGGATACCGCACTCGTTCAGCACAAAATCGCTGAGTCCCGCATCACAGGCGACGGCACCACGTGATTATTTAAAGACACATGGTACGCTCACACACATTGAGGGTGTATGTGACTATCAGCCCCCAGCTGTCGATGTGTCGTGGTTTCCCCGCCCGAAACTGCACGGGGTTAGAGTACAGGGCCGTGGGAAAGTCTAATTCGTCCATGCTCCGCCCAAAATGCAACTTGCGGCGCAGACTCCCTTTATGCTAACAGCCGTCCGCGCAGCTCTCTTGGCTTTTTGCCAGTTCTGTGATTGCGCTCTGGAATGCAAGTAAAACGCAATTT
>MU942605.1:0-10577 GCA_036418165.1 Cooperia oncophora
GAATGCGCTCCTATGTTAGATGGTGACTCCTCTGGAAGCTATGTAGGAAGGGGTAAAGCATGGCCGTAACTCGTGGAGTGCAGGAGATGCTGGTTGTTGCGGTGAGCACTATCTAATGCACTATTCCTTAACAAGTAGTCTCGCCGTATTGCAGCAATTTTATATTCAATGAGTTCAGGTCCTAGTACATTAGACATGTCACCACTTACACGGCGCTTTCTCTACCGCAGAGTGGTAATCCTGAAAATCGCGATGCAGTGATGATTCCTTGCCTGTATAGGCCTCACATTGAGCTTTTTCGGGTGAACTGGCAAGTTATTACGTGATTGTATTTGAGTTTCTTGACTAGATTATGTAAAGATTATCGATTGTGACCCCCCCCCAGAAGAGCTGGAGAGAAAATAATACGTGGTATTAAGCGATATAGGCAACTGTAAACGGGAATCTGTAGTCTCACTACAGTCAGGGGCCCTGCCTCATTATCCAAAAAAATAAAAAGACAGGTGGGCTGGACATCTCATGCGATTTTGTGATGACAGTTAGACCAGCGCGGTCTTAAACTGGATTCCATGGCACGTCAGTCGAACTTCAAGACGATGGCCAATCCAACGGACGACTTCTTCATGGAAACTCCGCACTAAAATAATGCAGTAAAGAAAATCCAGCTGGCCTCTCCCTTGCAGTAGGGACGGGAAGCAAGGTTGGTATCTTCCACTCAAGGACGCAAGGGGCCTAAAACTGTTCCTTCTCGAGTTTTTCATCACAATCATCGTCAAAGAGTTTCCCTTAAGGTTCTATGTAGGTCTTCCAAAAAGAATCCAAATCCTCTGGCCCAGATGCCCGCTAGACATTTCGTCTAGTACGGACCCGGGGTCCGCTAGACGTTTTGCCTAGTACAATTGGATTCGGTGCAACATTGATTTCGGTTTGCAGACGGGTCGCCATCGAACATTGCGTCTGCTTGTCGATCTAGGGCTGAACAAAGTAAGCTTTGAAGCGGCTCTTATTGCTGAAGTCACAGAATGAACCCCTTACCTGAGTATCCCTCGTAGGTGTTTAGATCGGGGATAAGACGTTCCTCAGGGGCAAATGTGTCTGTATTTCGCATTTCAGTGGGAGCGGAGGTACCGCAGTGGGCTGATACTGCACATCAAGTTCTGGATGCCATGACACAAGGGTCATGCAAAACTACTACTTCCGCGGTTTCAGCCAGACATGGTCATTTCTGTACTCCCTGTCGATTGTTTGCAGGTTGTTCGACGTGATCGTTTCCGGTTCTTATGTTTCAAGGACTGAGGAGAGATTAACTGTGGTGACAGCACAATATGGCGGCTTCTTATGGAACCAGTGTGACACGAAATCGGATAGGTGTCGTGGATGGGCAAGAACTTACATCCGGACGTGCATTCTCACCAGTGCCACGTTTTATTTAAGGTAGTGTAGGCGGCGCACAAGATGGAAGCGATAGAGTTGCGGACACCTACGTCACAAGCCGCACGGTTGCGGGCGTTGAAAGAAGAATCAGTAGTGGTGAACTCATACGAGACCTCAGTACGGCAGAAGTCCTTGGAAAGCAAGCTGAACAAAAGAGTAGCCAAGCATCGACAACAGCGACCGTTTGCCTGGAGCCCGAGGTATGGCAAACACGCTGTCCTTTCACATGAGACGTCTAAAGTGAAAGCGACATACAAGTTTACGCGTTTTCGATCCGAACTCATTAGGAGTACTGCCGTGCTGCCAGCTAACAAAAGTGAGGGAGCTAAAAGTGTTTCCTCACGAAACACAAGTTTCAAGAAGCGTCAAAAGCAGCAGTATGTTAGCACTTTCTTCAGTCGGTAGTCGACCTCACAATCAGCAGAAGCAGCACCAAGGAAAGTCTGCGATGATGGGTGGGCTTTAGATAGATTTCAGCAGAAAGGACATTTCCTGAGATACAAATCTTCTTCTCCGTTAATGCTTTCCTACAGTTTCCCAGTGCGGAACACCTAGCACGTGCGCGCGTGCTCTTTTTGGAGCAGTAGGCATTTTCTGCTCCAGCTTGAACAGTTCTATAATATGATTACAAGACATCTACTAGATTGTCCGAAAAGTAATGCGACACTCGGACCAAATTTTTTCGACTAAATTTTCTGTCACTAAAAGACAATCTCCAATCTACAAGGTAACCGCAGTTGATGACTAGGACTAGTGCCCTTCTTTTGCACAGCTTCTCATTTCCATTCTCATAGAACTACGGCAACTATGATAAAAAGAAGAGGTGGACCTCATTCTCGAGTTGAGGTCGATTTTCGCGAATTTTTTGCTTTTTAAAGGATGCCGTAAGGACCAAAGGAAGGTGCGTAGAAGCTGCTACTTTGTTAAATACATTGGGTTACTGGATCGGAATTCTCTGATCGAAATCAATGGTCTTTTGGCGTAGCCTGATCCCCACATGCGGTCTTCGCATTGCCGAGTAGTAGAGAAAAATTGAGTATTTCTGAATGAATTCAAGCGTGACGTCATCCATATTTTGAAGTCGATTAAGGTGGACTGTGGTCCTTACAACGGTGCTAGTATCCAGTGATACCGCTTTGAAGTCCCACCAATAACACACTGAAATCTTTATCCCATGCACATCTGTTTGGCTACATAGCGACATTTACTCTTTTTGTGTTAGACACTCGACCACTATCCACAGATCTCCCCAAAGTTCTTTCGCTGTGCGCAAGGAAGAGAAAACTCAGTCACGGTCATTTGGTATGACTTCTCAGACGGGTCCAACTCATGAGGCATCCTTCACAAAAAAATTTTTACACCGAGCATTACGGAAGAAAGCATGGAAGTTGTCAGTCAGGTGGGCCTCGATTGAGGTTTGCCAACTTACTGTACGGTTACTTTCAGGCCTGCGCCAAGAGCTTGAGTAAAGGGCCGTCATTCTGTGCCGGTGGGCGACCTATACATTGCGTAACTACGAGTTAAATAAGGCCAGCCTGGAAGCGCAATGCGAAAGCTACCCTCGGGAAATGCCGTAAGCGATATCCTTCCTCAAGACAACGTAAGTGTTAGCTTCCTCGACTACGGCGGAGTTGCCCTACAGGAACTCATAATATGGGATAGGTCGAAAAGTACCTCGATCTCTGAGGACTCTTTAAGCTTTGAAAACTTCACAAAGTCATGATTACAGAGGACAGTCTCCACTAATCAGGGATAAAAACATCCAAAATGATTTTTGGTCTTTTTCTAGAACAATTCAATCAAAGTGTCGCAGGACTTTTCGAACAACCTAATATAAACGGCATAACTTCGTTCTTCTTGGATTATTTGAGAATCGTGCGACCAAACCTAGGATATATCTGGAAAATAGAACTTAGGCTCCCAGACTGCGTTTGCGAAAGTGCGACAAGGAACGTTCGGAACATAGAATGAGCCACGCACTTCATTTCCATCTACGGGGGCCGATAAAAGACATTTTTGCCGAGGCACACATCAGTGAAGAAAACACATCCCAGATAGAAGACGTGGATACGAGTACCAGGCAGAAGATACCCGAAGATGTTCCTCGATAAGCAGGAGCAGGCCCTCGTCCATCACCTTCATGTACACCAAATATGAAGCCATCTCCAATCGCAGCCGGACTGGAGAAGGCCTATGGAATTCACGTCACCTCCAAACAGCTGCGAAACTTCTTGTATGGAGTCACCCATGGACAGCTACCTGCCGGCACTCTTGATCTGGGAGACCAGCAGCTCTGAAACGTCGCTACTGCCCAGGATTTCACCGCAGTCGCCAAGGCGCGGGTTGATGGTGTGAACCAGAAGTTCCTGGAATGGGTAGACCAATATTTTCTTCGTGGACCGCGGACTGAAAGTGATTGCTGACTGGTACATCGGACAGCTCGAGTGAATTATCATGCACTTCATGTCGTCGCGTGTACCATGTTGGCAACTTGGTACTGCTACAGGATTGGGTATCAGAACATGGAATCGAAAAACTCTCGCCTTGACTACCTGAAGAAAATGGAATATCCAGTGCGCCACCTTACCTAAGCCCCCTCTATTACCGGGTTGTGTCATCATGTACCATGATTTGTTGAATTTGATGGTGAAATGTCCAATCCAGAATTTAATAAAGTGTAACTTATCGCGCCTTGAAGGTCGAGGGAGAAAAATGCTTTTTTGCCTTCCCCCCTGTACAATTGCGCTGATTTGGGAGTAGCAGCGAGTGAGTAATTTTCTTGTACCACACTAGTTTGGAACCGTGTAGGACGCTGGACCAAACGGGCTGAAATTTCCGGATGTTGAGCGGAAACCCCACCCCGGACCACGTGGGTTATATGACGCCCCACTTGAATGCCACGAGGATCAATTGTTGTGCAGAAAATTTTCAGCTTACTCTTGTGCGTCGGTGAACATGGCATACAATGAGTTACTCGTGGGATATTTCAGTTTGAGAAAACTGTCATCTTGTCATGTATTGGACAGAGACCGATATTGATAGTGTCAAAACAGAAAATACTGCTCCCAAAGCACTGCCACCGCCACGTTTAGTTGAAGTACGCAACGACCACGCCTACGACATGTCAGAGATTTGTAGGTATTAGTGTAATTCAGTTGAATCCATCCAACAGTTCAATTTTGATTCTAACAAGTCCAATACTTGTTTGTAACGACGAGTTCTCAGAATTTTTTCACTTAATGAGTTTCAGGGGTACGCTCCTCTTAGAGGGAGGTAGTTTAGTCTCCGTTTCACACACGCCTCTGACGAAAACTAAAAATATCATGACGTCCCTCACTGGTAAGGGAGGAATAGTAATATGAAAAGCAATCATTTCATCTATTTATAACATTCTTCTCCACATATTCTGCAGAAATATGGGCGTTGGTATATTGATATTTTCGGAATTTCCTTCATTTTGAATTGTGTGATGTGTTCCTTTTTTTGATGCTTACAAATCGTGTCACGTGAGCGGCATTCGCACCACCACCTGGCTGATGGATTGATTAGCTAGGTAATGCTGTCGAGTTTATGCTCTTTGCGCAACCTCAACCTCTCAACCGTGTTTCCTAAAGAGCGAGCTAAAGCCAATAGGCTCTGAGCCATCATAACCAAGCCTTTATGTGGGGTGGTCACAATTCTGTACCAAGTCTAATCAGTGTTAGAACATTTATTTCAGGTTTCGCAAGAATGTACAGAAACGGCTTTCGAGACAGAAAACCCGACACTTAAACCTTGGCGGCCTTGTTGGATCCAATCAGATAAGCTGCTGTCTGGAATGGTGCGTACGCTGGAACAACAGCTGGAGCGGCCGCTACGGGAGCTGCCATCACAGGTCTTGCTGCAACAGGAGCATATGCTGGAGCAGGTGCAGCGACGGCTGGAGCAGCATAGGCGGGAGCTGCAAAGGCTGGAGCCATGAGGAGTGCTGCACCATTGGCGGTTGCTGCTGCGATGGCTGGTCCTGCTGCTACAGGAGGGCTCAAGGCAGAGGCATAGGCAGCAGCTACAGGTGCTGCTGCTACAGCTGGTGCTGCCATAGCTGGTCCCACGGCCACAGGGGCTGATGCAGCCGCAAAGTACCTCGCATAGTACGGATTGTACGATGAGCTGGGCCAGGCGAACAGCTGCGCAGAGCACACTCCGACCAAGGCGAGAAGACCACTGAAAATGATAAAATTGGCCAAAAATCAAAACTACGCTGAGGTGGAAATGTTAGGTTTTATCCTAGAAAATAGGTCTAGGGGTAAAATATCAAAAAAGAGGTAGCAGTCTGGAAAAAAATCATTGTAGAACCCACCACAAGGATTTCATGATGTTTCAGGATGAGTTGATCGCTCTGATCGAAGCAGCTTTATAGAGGTCTTCGCGAGCAAACAGACGAGTACTCAGACCGGCCGGAGGGCGTGAAATGCCCTCAGGACGACCGGATAGCTGCCGTCGCGCAACAAACACGCGGATACGCTTCCGGAAAATGGTAAACATTGAAGAAACGCAGCCGACAGCGTGGAAAGAGCGTGCCCCCACATGACGCAACCATCAAACAATCAAACCCCAAGGAATGGTTGCAAAGCAAAATAGTGAATTTGAAATTTTTTTTGAAGACGCAAGACATTCCAAAAAAGCCATGTGCAAGACTCGGTAGTGGTGTGAATTGTATAGAAAGTTTAAATAAAAGTTGCATGGGGCAGCCAATTAAAAGATTTACGCTTGAGTGCTCTTGAAAGAGTCTGGGTTCCTCTACCACCAGTACCATCGGAGACTAAGTTGGAAGATTAGGGAGGTATTCCTGTGAGAGCTCTGGAAGATGTGCTTGGTACATAGAGAACCTCTTCTTACTATACTTCCCTTCTCAAGGGACTGAAAAAAATGGAGGCACGTTTCGGAAATTTTCGGCTCTGTGGTGTTGCAGAATGATGCTCCACGTTGAGTTCCTAGAAACCGGCACTATTGTGAAGGCTCTCAAGTGCTCCACCCATCAAGAGGCCATAGGTGAGCCGGACCCTCAGAGAGGGGGGGGGATTCCGCACCTTCGCAGTTCCATTAGTCCCCTACAAACCTCACCCTGGTGAAACCTGTGAGCTCTTGTGAAGCTGCAAGCACGTCGAGCCTCCATGGTAAAACCTGTCCTCAAGACAAAGTACTCCACATGCGAATGTGTAACGAAAGTGCAGAAATGCACCTCGCATTTCCATATTCATTCTTTCCTCCAGCAATGCTCAAACGCCCACATCTAATCCAACGGCCCAAAAGTGAAAATCCACGGAATTCCTATGTGCAGCCCAGCATCATGTACTGTCACGCGCCGATGCTGGCCTCCTCTCGGGTGTATTCACTAAGCCACCTCGAGTAATCTACTATCATTCATAATGCGCATAAGTTCTGTCTGTTGGTGCGTCGTGTGTGGTTGCGAATCGTTATGCTTTGTGGTGTCCTTGATTGTGGTCTTGACCGGAAATTCTATCCGAATCTTCCTTCAAAACAGCGATCGTAGCGCTCAAACTCGTATTATGTAGGATCGGTGCAGGAACACCTATTAGTACGTGCAGGAAAGCTGATAAGGAGCTGATAACGATACATAGGAGCCTTAGAAGCGAATGGCCTTACGTGAATCATAGCGCGCCACAGCTAATGTCGGTAACGTGTTCAAGAAGTAAGGCATAGGGGCAGGATCGGGAAAGATTGGGGCGGCCCAAACGAGATACACAGCTGATAACCTATAATGCGTCAAAGGGAGCTTTTAGAAGCGGGAGGGCCCACAAACTCCAGTAACGCTGCTTCACAAACCGGTCATGACTTCGGTTCAAAAGTGACTATTAGAAGGCCGAGGATGGGAAACATTATCCGCGTGGGTGCGGACGTGATAACAGTGATAATATAACAACAGGATGTCAAGAAGGGCACCAGGGTCGCCAAAGTATGCACGGTCACCAGCGACGATGGCGACATTGGTTCCAAGTCGTAACATAGGTGGCTAGCGATGAACACATTATTGGTGTGTCGCAGGAAGTGGATAACAGCTATAGCATAGCCATGGAAATTAAAGTCCTGTAGCCGAACACTGACGGCGAATGCTCTACGAGTACAGTCAGATGGTGCTCAGGCGAACACATTATAAACGTGGAGGACAAATTTGACAGGTCAGGCGCTTTTTCGCGGAGTCCAGTATATGCTCACATCCACCGTGCCACAACAAGTCAAGACAAGGGCTAGCGAGTCAAGATTTGTCTATCCCTACGCAAAATCCTCAGTTGAGTGGCCGAATTCTCTTATCCCATCGATAAACGCTAAGTCTCCAATCTCGGGTACAGAGCATGTCTGGCGTAGGTCGGCGTGAGGAATGTATAGACACCCATCATGGGTACACGATATTTTTCCCACCGAAATCTGTTCCAACCGCTCATCGCTGTCGTCATTCTCAACTAATGGAAGAACTGATGTTTATTCAGAAATATCTGACTAAGGCAACCAACACATCGAAGATGCTCCATCTAAAACGAGGAGTAAACACGTGACCTGAAACGGGGCTGTTATATCGAAACATCAGGGCCAATTACGCTGTCGTTTTATGGCCTCAGCACCAGAAATCCTGATTATCATACCCAAATAGAATTTTTTTTTTTTTATTATGCGCGTTGGGGTTTGTTTTTGTTTTGCGCGCGGTTCCCCTTGGGTGGAGAGTTGTTGTTCAGTCTCTAGGCTGTACTTACAAAAACGGCATTGATAACGCTCGCCAAAAATCAGTGGTGTGGGGCGGGTACCGTCTATTTAGGCTCTTGAATCACGAATTATCAGAGAAGCTGGATCGACATATCGTTCATGAAATCGAGAAGGATCGTTGACAGCTACAGGGTTTGCTCCGATATTGTTCCAGCTGCACAAGGGCCCACAGAATCATCAATGGGACTGCGGAGGTGCAAGTCCGCCCCCCCCCCCAAACTGCGCCAAAAGCTATTTGAAGTTCTTCTCGAGAAATGTGCGGTTGGCAGACTATAAAGTTGTGCCTAATTCGTACAAACAAGGCTAACTAGCCTTCATATCAACACACTAGTAACACAAAGAAAATAGTTCGAAAAGGTCCGGAACACTAGCCGTAGGAGCTTTTTAGCCCGATCGCTTTCAATCCCCAACACCTACATTTACATTGTAAACCTACGGTAATATGAAATTTTGTAAATGGGTGGAAAGCTCTCCAGTGGGACGCAGACAACGAAAAAGAGGTAAGGTGTTGCTAGTTGATCACAGTCAGTAGAGCTCCATAGAGAGTTACATGGGAAGTGCAAGCTCTCGTTAAAAGGATAAAGGATAAAGTCTTCGCCGTTGATCAATCCCTTTGTGGGATGCGGCACGCATTCTACTTCCATTCAGAATCGTAGTGGCTTATTGAATGCGATGTGGCCTATACAATGACTTGCGGTGGCCAGCCGATGTACAAGTCAGTGTTTTATCCTCCCAGACGAATCTGGTACCAATTTACCGTAGAAGGCTTGGTTGGCCTGGGCGGGAGTCGACCCGGGATTTGAACCCGGCGCCGCGCGAGTGGTAAGCGCGCCACTTGTCACTACACCACCTCCGCCTCGAGCTCTCGTTAGTTGGATGAAATTAACTTCAACAGCTGCGGAGAATTAACACTGGAGTGCTGAGTTATGGGCAAGAGTCCACCCTAGGCGGGACTTGGGTCTCCGGCTAGTGCGCTATCCGTTACGCCACAAGGCAGTCATTGCCCTCTCAGCTTAGCGTATTATAGCGTAGCCTTACAGCACTTACCGTTCAACACGGTGAGCCGGTCAGCCGTAACCGTTGGATATGGGCGTTAGATACTGCATTCAACCGCGTGGCCGAATCTTTACAATTTCTTCAAGTTGTGCAGTATAATAACTATTGTTTCACGCCTTGATTGACGGTACTTGACGCTCCGAAAGCTATCACAACAATGCTGAGTTTTGGGCAAAAGTCCGACCCAAGGTAGTACCGAACGCGCACCTCACGTTTCCCGGGCTAGCGCGCTATCCGTTACGTAAAAGGGTAGGCGGCCCCGTGACGGCGCAACGAATGACGTACTTGCCCAGAAAAGTGAGGTGCAAAGTCGAGAGCCGCCCAGGGTCAGACCTTAGCCCATTCGGCAATCTTGTCATGATTTTCGAAGCGGAGCTGCGACTTCAAACAGCAGCTATCAAGGACAGCTCCGGAGTCGCTTCCCGAAGCAACTTCTCACATGGAACGGGGACTATAGTCATTCATTGTAATAACAACCTTCCATGCTGGCCATACTATCCACAGATTTTGTTCTCCATCGTGCAAAATCAGACCATGTAGTAGTACTATCCAACGTGCCGGATATCTCTGAATCAAAACGAGACAAAATAAAGCAAACAACAACACTAACAATATCTGAAGAAGATAGAATTGCTCAAAGAATTGAATCTACGGTGCTTACTCAAGGTAAAATCCCGGAGTTCATGAAGACCGCGATACATATTGATACCATCGATCCTCCTATAGTTGCCGAGAACATTATTTTGCGACTGAAGATTTTCAGCTGGAGACAACTGAGTGCATTTCGCTTTCTGGGAAGTAAGAAGAACAGAAGCTTGAGTGTATGGCTTTCTTGCCAGATGGAGCTCACAGTTGCGCCCATCATCTAAGCTTGAACGTCCCCACTTTGGGCTCTGCAAGTTACGCCATAGCTTCCGTAGTGGATAGACATCGCGCAACAACAAAAAAAAGAAATCACATGTTATTAGAAACTACAAAAAACACAAGTAAAATGCACACAAGAGCATTCGTGGTGAAACTGTCCACTTAGTTCGAACTAGAGAAAAAAAAATAGGAAAGAAGGCGCCCGTGCAGTTTGTTGCCTTTTGTGAAGAGAGTCGCATGTTACAAAAGCGCCTAATTAAACCGATGACATGTCGCTCGAAGGCCGTCATCTGATCTCCGAAGCCATTCTTGTTATAGGAAACCTAATTATAGTGAAAATGTCCCTTGCCTGTTGATTTTGAAAATCAAAGACAGGGTGGTTATTGCATGAAGCAGCATCTCGTTCACACTTATTCTTGTAGAATTCCTTGAGTGAATCTTGGATCTTCGATGCATGACATGGA
>MU942611.1:0-12915 GCA_036418165.1 Cooperia oncophora
TACTTCGGTTTTCTTGCCCTGGCGAATTAGGAGTGGGCGGTGCTGCAACCGGAAGCATTCTTCTTATGAACATCCGGCGGGGGCGGACTCGTTAGGATTAAGGCCAGAAAAGAACGGGAACCACATGACGAGATGGTTAAGAGTCAGAGGCAGCATGTTAGACACAAACCACTAGACTTTAGACGTTCAACCAAACGTTTAGTTTTTGTAGACCGTCCTTTTCTCTATCGAATGACTCTTCGAGCTGCCCAGGAGATCTGAAAGTTGGCGGGATAAGCCTTTCTGAATGAGGACGTTCGCAAATGTCCGAGGACTTTTGAATCAACCTAATAATTAGGGCCGACGTTTTTGATCGTTCTTGCACGGGCCTCCAGATAATAGCCAGGGGTGTCGATCTGCTTGGATTCATAGCTCGTTGATTTGCAGATGCGAATTTTGTTCTCGGAAATCCCTTTTTGAAGCACCTACTCTGCTCTCCAGCAAAACACAACTGTTAACTAAAGTTGGAACAAAAACACGGGATATTACCAAAAGAAGGATAAAATCTATGGGATAGCCTATCATCTCCCACTGTATCACCGCTGCCAGCAAAAACTGGTTCCCTTGGGTGTGTCTTCAATGTGTCCACCCTTCGCTATACAGGGGGGAGGGGGGGGGGCAATAAAAAAGAGACACTTTTCTTCCTTGACTTTCGAGGCGCTATAAGTTACACTTTATTGAATTCTGATCGGACCTTTTTACTACCATATTGAAGAGCATATTAATACTATCATGATACTCCGCCACAGCCTTCTGGACCACCGCCATCGAGAGATTCTGCCACGCAACCATGGTTCGGTGCCTGAGTTCAGCGAGATCGTTATTTCTCCGAAGCTGTAGACTCGCCTTATTGAACTCGCCCGACCTAAAGGTAATTGAGCACGGGTTCAGTTCAGGTGACTCTTGGATTTCATCTTCCTTCAGATATTCAACGCCCTTCCGATTCCAACGTTGGTGAATTTTTCCAGCGCCCTTCAATTTCATGTGGTGTCACCCAATCCTGTAGCAGTACAAAGTTTCCAAGAAGGTACGGGCGACGACATGTGGGGAGGATATTCTTCTCGAGTTGCTCGATGTAACCGCCAGCGCTCACCTTCAGTCCGGGGTCCACGAAGAAAATATCGGTCTTTCCATTCCAGGTACGTCCGGTCCATACCATCAGCCCGCGCCTTGGCGACTGTGGTGAAGATGATGTCCTAGACCGTAGCGACGTTGCCGGAGCTGCTCGATGTTGGAGGTCTTCAGATCGAGAGCACTGGTCTCCAGGTAGCTATCCATGGGTGGCTCCACACTAGAAGTTTCGCAGTTGTTTAGAGTTGACATGAATGTCGGCAAAAGGTCTTCTCCAGTCAGGCTGCGACTGGAGATGACTCATATTTTGGTGTACATGAAGGTGATGGGCGAGAGCCAGCTCCTGCTTATAGAGGAACATCTTGGGTATCTTCCGCCCTGGTACTCGTATCCACGTCCTCTGTCTGGCTGCGAAAATTTCGCTGTATGTTACTCGGTCGAAGTGTCTTTTTTTATTGCCCCACCAATTATGACATACATAACACAAATGAGTGGTCTTGACCCAATAAAAGAATCTGTTACCGATTCACCGTCCCTGCAGGGTTGAAGGCTTGATGTGATTATTACTTGAATGCCCTTTTGGGACATTTCGCTTTGAAACATCGTGCAGCATTATGGTGAGGTCGTTTCCATCCTGTCGCCAGAAAGCAAGACCATCCTTTGGGCCACTCAATTTCGGCGTTGATAGTGGGCTCATTTGCAGCCGTTTTTTTTAATATATGCTCGGTATTAAGAAGCATTGTTATAGCATTATGGTATGGCAGTGATCATTAGCCGGATGTGATTTCCTTGCCCTCTCTATTCCGAGCAGAGCCCGGAACTGAAGGCGTGGACTGCGGTTTTTGCGAAAATTTGGAGCAAGCTGCAGTAAAGTTCATCTACGGGAAAATTGCTAACAATTGTTGGTGGCTGTAAATGAGGATCGGCTTTGAGGACAATTGCTATCGTCAGTTTCATGACTGAAAGTATCAAGGAAAATTTATCTGGGCTGTAGAAGTGGTATGAAACTTCCTTGCGTTTTTTGTTAAGTTCACTGAAGCTGTGACGAATTGAGCTGGAACCGCTCTCTTGATCAAGAGCCAGCCGACAACTTTTCGAAAAACACCTAAGGCTGACATCACACTATCCTGCCACAACTCGGACTTGATTTGCAAAGTCCAAACTGAGGCGTTTGTAAAAACACCAGGCAGTCAGTTGCTCGATAGCCATCTGTTCTACTAAGCATAAGCAGTGAAGATGCACCCTCTAGCAAGCGAGGTGAGGTAACACGCCCATGCTGACTGGGAGCGCGGAAAATGCCGTTCTGAAGAAATTTATTTTAATGGCTTAATTCACATCAGCGATAAAAATCTGCTTATTGTAAGCCATCCCAATTCTGGCGCATCAAAAGTGGACGGTAGAACTGTGAAGCGACAAAGAGTTTGTACTCATTCTTCTCACAATAGCAGTGAAATTGGACGAGCTTTGCACCCTGTGGTATGGACATCACTCTGCAAGAGAAACCAAGGCGGTTTCTGTGCGGTTTTCCCCACATCCTCTGAGTACTTCAAGCACTGCTGTGCCGTTGTTGCTAAGACCTTGTAGAGTTCACTGCGAGGTGCGTAGGGCACCCTCATGCTGACAATGATTCGCTGTTCTCTGCCCTCATCCACTATCTAGAGATGAAAAATTTTAAGCGTAAGCGCAGAAATCAAAAATGAACTGGAAACCGATTTTGCCTTGTGCTATCCTGCAGTTTGAAGGAACGTCAACGTCCATAAGTTGCACGGGCGTTGGCAACAATAAAAAATATAAACACTTTACTTAATCAGTCAGCATATTTTCGATCTCGAAGTACCGCCATCCTTCTTGGATGTGGCGAGCGAAACTTTCCTTAGGAGTGCTTTCCTTTCTTTCTGGCAGTTCCTTTCAGGAAACGCCTAGGCATTCCTCAGGAGATAAACCACATTCACTCAAAATTACCACTACTTTCAGAGCAATCATGCGTGTCCATCGCCGCATAACTAATAAATAGACCCAGCCCAACCAAAATTCATCTAGGCATCGCTCCTCCAGGGCACGTGCGGCTCACATCCTACGAAATTCCGATGTATGACTAGAAATGAGCAGTGTAACACGATCCCCCACATATCGGTTAACATTCGCTAATAATTTGTCTGGAGAATTTCTCTAATGGTAAGCAACGATCAATGATGCGCAATGGGAACTACTATGTAGCTATGCCTCTGGAAATACAACACCTTCCCAGCTGATGTTGCGATGGTTCTTAAGGAGAGATACTGCGCAGAAGGAAACCGTGAGATTCCAGTCCGGAATCTCACAGTATCCATTCAAATAAAAATTTCCGCTTGAACTCACTCTTTTTCAAAGCCAAATTCAACGTTTTCAAACAATTCACACCATTCTCAAACCAAATTCACCCGCTTTCCCAAACCAAATCACCACACCTTCCGGCATTCGTATTCCACCACACCTTCCGAATCAAATTCATACCACACTAATCAAGGCAAATTCATCAAGCCAAATCACGCCAGACACTAACTGCGGGCCCCACCCCCTCGGCCACGCCCACTTGCTTTTTGCGGAATTTTGATATTTTCAAAATTTTTGCATTTTTGGACTGCTACGTGAAGCCCTGCCAGAGGCTCCGCCCACTTTGGAGAAGCCCCGCCCACTTTTCAAAAATGGTGCAAATCGGCAGTATAAGGGTCTTGGCTTTCATGCTAGGGTCTCGTTCGTCACTCGTACAAAAAAATCAGCAAGAGTTTTTTTTCAAATGATCAGCAATGCTCTAAGGCATGGAAGTCAAGAGACCTATACTGCCGAGTTGCACAATTTTTTGAAAAGTGGGCGGAGCCTCTCACAGTGGGCGGGGCTTCACGTAGCAGTCCAAAAATGCAAAAATTTTGAAAAAAATATCAAAATTCCGCAAAAAGCAAGTGGCGTGGCCGAGGGGGGCGGGGCCTCGCAGTAGTGTCTGGCGTGATTTGGTTGATGAATTGCGCGGCCTAATAAGTGTGGTGAATTCGATTCGGAAGGTGGGTGAATTCGATTCGGAAGGTGGGTGAATTCGATTCGGAAGGTGGGTGAATTTGGTTTGAAACACGGGTGGATTGTTTCGAAAACGGGTGGATTTAGTTTCGAAAACGGGTGAAGTTGATTTGGAAAGAGGGTGATATTCAAAGTGAAAATGTATAAATCCATCAGTAGTGAGAGTCTGGCGAAAAAAAATTCGATGTTTTCGGCAAGCGAGTGATGCAACCATTTAAAACTGCTTGGTTGTTGGTATAAGCAACGAAGGTCGGCAGCCGTGATTTTCGTAGGCACGAATGCTATTTCGGGTCGTTCTTGCCGAATGCTCTTAAAGCAGCGTCCGCTTTTAGCTGAGATTTTTACTGCTCTTAAAGGCAGCGTCCGCGTTCAGCTGAGATTTTCCTCGCCCTTCGTGAGGAGGTAGTCAGGGCCGCAGAGGCAACAACTACACCACTTTCGCGGCGCAAAAACAAGTGAGGAGGCCCAACAGTGTCGTTGATTCTTATCATTGGCCCAGCCTACAATCAATTTGCCCGAGCCCTCCACTCATTTTCTTAATGGTAATCTGATGGTGGCGGTTGTTTCCGGTTGCTGCGGTGTCTCTCCACGTCGAGTGGTAAGTGAGTGTAAGGAAAAAGCTGATATCAACAAGTGAGAACTCGTGCGGCGCACCTTCTCTTCGCCTTGAGCACGTACAACCTCAGCTCCGGCGTGGGGTCCTATATAGGTGCCTTTCCTTGTGAGTTTCTTTTCTGATTTTTCTTACACTAAAAGGTTACTTGCTACTTCTGGAAAAGTAATTTGAAGGCGCGCATAGAATTCATCAAATTTGAATGCGGATTCAGCCTTTAACTCCACACTTCCTGCCTGGCCTCCGATTCGAACGCATCAGGGCTGCAATGTGCGAAGGTTTGGATGAATATGACCCCCTCCCCTTTTTGTCCCGAAATTCGACGCCGAGCGTAGGAGGTTCTCTCAAGCAAACTCCATCAATCTTTATAGGAAATATCGATTGTATGGCCCCTTGCGGCGCCGCTAAAACCATAAAGGGGGGCGCTCGCGCCACCAACGAAAGCGGTTTTCCAGGTTCGTCCCGGAATGATTGCCTGAAGTCATTTACTACCGGTTATGATTGCTAGTTTGTGTGCAATGTCCCCCCCCCCCCCCCCCCCCCCCCTTCCACTGCAGGCGGCCGTCCCCGCCGTTTGTGTTTTTCACGGTGGGGGGCGCCCCTGGCCTACCAGTGCAGAATAGAATACATATGCTCTAGTCTTGCTGCGGATGAAGGGACGTGTCAGACAGTATGAGTGTACCACGACGTCAAACCCATTCATTCCTTGCACGACGTCAAACCATTCATTCCTTGCCCGTTGTTGAAGAGGGTATGCGACAACAATTGGTAGAAAGCAAGTAATACGAACGATATGATTGTAGTCTTGCCACTTGCTCACTCCAACAACCGATGGATACGTGTTTGGCCCAGCGCGAAACTCATCCCACGCGACACGCCCTTCGTCCGCAGCGAACTAGGCTATAATGAGAATCCACTGAAATTAGAAAAAAAAGGTCAGCAAAGCCTGCCGGATCTCAGAAAGTGTCCCATGGCCGAAATTTTTCTTTGCCACTATCCAGCCACCTCGGAGCCAGCAGAATTGGCACCTTTGAAAGACAGCTACACCGTCCTTGATAGCGGCTGGCCCTCGCATGTCGGTTGAAGAGTTGGAGCGATTCTGTATGGAACTGATAGGGCTGAACGGAGCGCTCGGACTGTCTAAAAAGAATAGTAGCAAACCTACTGATCCTATTCCATGGTCATGGAGCAGCAAAACGTACTCGACGTGTTCTTTGAGTTGTGATTTCTTTTGAAAGGTTTTGCCGTATTAGTCACAGCGACGCCGGAGTGTAGGATATCAGTTATTTGATTAACTATGTAATGTATCCTCCGAGGGAATCGCAGAGCGCCAGAAAATAAATCTTTAGTGCATCAGTGAGCTGCTTACACACTCTTCACTTAATCGTGCTGTTCGATACTAGATATTGGGTTGTAAAAGTAAAATCGACCTCGATTATGATCAGTCCACTTATCTCGGGCGCCTTATCGAGACGCAGTGGAGCCTCCATTGCTGTCTGATCCATTTTCGAGAAATGGAAGTGTGAGGAGGAGTTAATGATCCTTTTGCCAGGCAACTTCATTTTAAATAAACAACATCCGTAGATCGCTCCTAAAACGAAATAATTGACTAGCAATTCACGAGAGTAAAATAATAAACAATGAGTTGAGTCTGGTTTCCCTCCAGAATACTGCAGAAGCACCGGAAATGATAAATTTGTCATCAAAACCCTTTTCTGTAGATGGCCGCCATGCGTCTCACTTCGATTGAGGATCGGAAAGAATTGAAAAGGTTTAACTTTAATGCAATGGCCTTTGCAATAAGTGCAGAGGCCAGCCAAAGTACAAGTCAAGGTTTACCCACCCCCCCCTCAACAAACGCAGTGCCAATTTAGCGGTCGGAAGTGGTTCAGAACTTTTTGTACGGCAGGATTCGTGGAGCAGGATTCCGGTTCTCGTAACCATTCAGGCAGCGTCCACTTCACGATCGTGTGTCGCAACGCGTCGACGCACTCTAACGCGCTATAGTCACAAACACAATTCTTTGCTAAGCAGTATCTAGCCTCTCTTCTTTATCCTATTTTATCGCTTTTACGCTTGTGTTTTTCCATCTACTTCACTTTAGGCTCGTCTTTTTGACTTTGACTTTGACTCTCGATGTAGTTATTCGCACTTAACGTGCAGTCGTGCGTGTTACACCTTATATTGTTCTCACTTACCCGATGACGGAGTTGTTTTCGTTCCATTTCATTTCATGAGGTAAAACGTGCATGATGAAACATCAGTCACGAATAACAACTTGTGAGAGGTGAGAGTTGAAGTCCCCAAAACAAGTATCGAGTGTCATTATCACAGCCATGCCTGGCCTAGTGTCAAATCCTACTATATATAAACGGCAACGTCTGTCTGTTTGTCTGTTTGTCTGTTTGTCTGTTTGTCTGTCTGTCTGTCTGTCCGGAAATTCGGAATCACCTGAAGAGCCAGCTAGAAGGGACGGGTCAAGGGTGGGTTGGGTAGGGCATGGGCCAAGAGTACGGAACACACGTGAACCGAGCTAAGCCCCGCCCACTGTGGGCGGGGCGTGCGCACAGTTGTGAGCTACATATTTCAAAAATTCGTAGTCCGGTTCTAGAAGATCCCGGAGAGCGGAAATTGTGGGTAAGGATAAGCAGTCAGTTGGCGGATGAAATGAGGGAGTCACACCCGTGATGGACGGGGCGTGCTATAGGTGGGCGGTGCTCGCTACAGAACTTTCAAAAATTCGTAGTTCGGTTCTAGAAGATCCCGGAGAGCGGAAATTGTGGGAAACGATAAGCAGTCAGTTGGCAGATGAAATGAGGGAGTCACACCCGTGATGGGCGAGGCGTGCTATAGGTAGGCGGTGCTCGCTACAGAACTTTCAAAAATTCGTAATTCGGTTCCAGAAGATCCCGGAGAGCGGAAATTGTGGGAAACGATAGGCAAACAGTTGGCGGACGGAATGAATGAAGCACACCCACGATGGGCAGGGCGTGCGCCGAAGTGAACGGTGCCGGGGATAAAAACCCTCAAAATACATCCGAAAAACTCCAGGAAATGGGGAGTAAGTGAAAATGAGCAATGGTTGGGCAGATGATATTAGTAAGGGATAACCGTAGGGAGTATACCAAGTGGTTGGTGCCGTTTATCTGGTGGTTCCTCATCACTGACTGACGGCCCTGTATAGAAGACAAATTTCCATTTCCACTTCACACGACCGGAAGGAGATCGGCCGGCGAAGCCGGCCGGATCCGACTGGTAGGGTATGACGACGAGAAAATCGTAATTTGCTGCGGCGAGCGACGCCGCCCCGCGAGAGACGAGTTCCCACGCCTAGCCATTCGAACTTCTATATTAAAGACAGCTCCCGCGATAAAAGTGTCAAGGATAATTGCTGATCAATTATGAAACAGTAGCTGATAAGTAATTCCTCAATGAAGGAAAAAGAAACAAGAGCCCTCAAGAAAACCATAAACAAAATCGCGACCTGACAGTTACACGCTGTCGCCTGCGGTCTCTGTGCAAGCCCTGCTCACAAATCACTTTGTCACATCTCCCAGTAGTGGATATCATCGAATGCGAAGAAAAGAAAACAAAAAACAACAGAAACATAGAGGAAAAACTCTTGAAAAGAAAAGGAAACATTTAAAAAGCCGGCGCCCGAACTTAGGGTTCGGTAGCGAGCATGTTTAGTGTAGTGAAGTGCGTCGAGCTTTTGCACCACAGAAATTGCATCATTCGTGATTTTTACGCGTTTTACCTTACGAGATGGGTTGCTGTTGACTGTACGTGCTCCCAATGAATAAAATGTGATGAAGGAGAGCAGAATTATTTACGAGCACGAGCGCGGTCAGCAAAAATACATGCAGTTCCGATTAATGACTGCCGTCCCAACAAGGAACAACTGAGCGGCTCTCCGTCAGAGGGCAGCTAGCTAGTGAGGCGGTCCAACTGAGCAGGCGTTAGAACTAGAACTTTGAGCGGTTCTAGCTCGCTTCTCGCTCGCTGAGGAGTCGCGAGAGTGAGGCAGTATCTAGCTTGGGGCTGAACTACCTGCCCAAGGAAGGACGACCATGTACTACTTGAGCGCGGGGCTGGTCTTTTAAAGGAACGAGGGTGTTGTAAAGCGCGCTGCTCGTTAACGGTTCGGATTAACGTTCTTCAGGCTCTTATATTTGTTGCACAATCTACAATGTAGGAAATGGCCAAAAAGACGTGAAGTATGTGCGGAAGCGTAGAAGAAAGTGCAAAGAAAAAACATGTAACGTCGCGTGTCGCTTCCAATCGGGAACTCGTCGCACAGTCTGAATTTCCCTGCGGCCTTCGCGGCGTGACGCCAACATTGAAAATTCCTCGCGCGCTCACAGGGCAGAGACGGCGCGCCCGCGCCGCGACGGCGCGCAATTCTACTTGTCCGTTTCTCTTTAATAGGCACCTATGACCTACATTCCATGGCAATAATACAGGTTGCGCTCTCTCAATAATATGCAGCCTAAATGCTACCAAAACTTGAAGCTGACTACTGTTGGCGCTTAACATCTTTGGGGACAATAATATTTCGCTACATTCTGCCGTCAACAGCGTCAGAATCAGTATTAACACTGCTCTGAGATAAGGAGCTCACGATGAAGTAGAAATAAACAAAGAAAAGAGCGTGAAATATTGAAGGAAATCATGGGTACTGTAGCATTGGAGCGCGCTTGTAATTGTAGCTATCACAGTGCGTTACAGCCCCGGCGCGCTGCGACGCGCGACGTCGCGAAGTTTGAACGCTATCAAAGGTATTGCCGATACATTGTGGTGGGATTCCCAATGCGATATGGGCTTCGCAGTGAGTTGTGAGGCCCACCGTTGTGCAAGTGACTGTATTATTCACTCAGGCAAGTACGAACAAGTTAGCGGCCCGAAGGCTCAGATAACTACAAGGGGGACAGGAATCCGTCCTAAGTGCCAGTTGCTATTAGTCCTCGAGTCTTAGCCTCGCGACTAGTTGAAATAGAGTTTCAAATAGAGTTCCTTAGCTGCAAAATAGCTCTTTACACTGCATATCCTTGTTCACGAAATTGTGGGCTTCCCATCATCACTTATAATGGACAGCTAGCTATTGGCTGATTATTGAGTCCTGCTTTATGATACAAATTCTCCCACTGGATCAGCGCATACTGTATTCGAACAAGGAAGTCCGTGAACAAACTGTACATTCACATCCTAGCACGGTCGTTGCCATGTGCGAGGCGAAAGGCGTATTTTTGTCCACAGCTGCAACGGCGTACTACTTTATCCTCTCAGAAGTGCAGTAAACGGGGTTGGTGGCTAGTGGCTCCCAAACCCGTCTCCATACTTAATTCAGTATCACTAAAGATACAGCACTCTTGCGTCGATTCGGTCCCGTGGACACGGTTACTACTCAGCTATAGAGAAACCATCAGAAGTTGGAGGGCGTAGGCAAGTAGCGCGTCTGACTATGATTATTCGTGTAGCTGGCCGTGCGGCACCGCGGGCGGTGTGGGCCTACGGCACGCGAAGTATCACTGCCTTTCAGAGCCGTACCTGTGCACTTTCAACAAGAAAAAGTGGCACGCTACCGCAGCTGCCACCCCCTTTTTCCACATAACGCTGAGGACCAGGATCCATGAGGTGAGTGTACAGTTCGGGTATTGGGTATAGAGTATAGGTTCAGTTATACTTTTAACATCAACGGTTTCCTGCTGACGTGATTGTAGGTCGAGGATGTCCTTTGACGAAATGCGTGGCGGACGCAGGAATTGGAACATTTCCAATATCGCTGAGAGGCTTCGAAATTTCTTTGTAGAGGAGAAGGTACAGGTTGTGCCCCAAGGAAAAGCGAGATGCAGAGTATAACCGACCCTTCCGATCTAAAAATAGTCTGGTCACTGGTCACTAATTCATTATTTGCTAGCTTTGCAATATTGGGCAATGTAAATATATCTATTTTTGGCGATCACTTCGAATTTCTTTATTGCTTCTGCCTAGAGTGTTTTCTCAAGCCAGCGCATATACAGCGGCGGGGAATAGAGCTCCTAATTCCCACTTCAACTGTCCGTTCAAAGACAGTTGTCGTGAGTTCGCACGACTTCTCTGAACTCTTTTGCATAGTGATCGTTCCGTCCGCAGTCCACCATCTTTGAGCAGGCCGACTGCTCCTCCGGACTTGACCCCGCAGCGCATATGCTCAGTATCAGCGCTAGCAGCAAAAAATGGATTTGACCATGGCCTGCACCTTGACCGATGGCACGCTGTGCACCTGGGCACCCCTTGGTTGCTCTCCCCATCTCTGCCCTCGTTAGAAGGAGTTTCCGGGAGACTGCTTGTGCAGCAGTGAGAGATGTGCTCCTCCATGAATTTTCAACTCCACCAAGTACCCGTGTGTCTCCTTTCAAACGGAGAAGATCCATTCAAGCAGTCCACACCGGGCATATTCGAGAAGTTCCCGAGAAGGTTCTCACATGTGCTGCTCTGGCTCTCGAGGCCGTCCGTGGAGAAACGAGCTGCCTATAAGATTTGATGATCCACGCCACAATCTTGTGCTCGCTCACAATCAGCTCCCGAAACAGGTGAACCATTGTTGAGAAAAATGGAACCGACGACTAGCATTGGGTCAGCCTCTGTTTCATAGTACACGGGACCCAATACATGCATGAAGACCTACCTTTGAGCAAGGCTGGAGACCAGTCCCGCTCATATATTCTCCTGACGTAGTCCCCTACGACTGCTACCTGCTCCGCCTCCTTAAGGCTTTCTTAGCTAAGAAAACTTTCAGCAATTTTGATGACATCAGTCGAGAGGGCGCTGACTTACTCTACTCGCAGCCTTCTCAGTTCTGGGAGGAGGGGAATGCTACAATCCTCATCATTACGGACTGTCGGGGCGTGTCAGTGCGGCTGCGTTTGGCGCGGTACCGAAGTCGTTCTGCACCAGTTGTTGAAGCGGGCAAGTGACATTACTGTATTATATCCTTCGTATTACTCGTTTTCTGACACGCCCCGACCAGTCCGTAATGATGAGGACGGTACCTCATTGGGTGGAGCACTGTAGTGGCTAACTATGACGAGTATATTGTTGACTAATTCCCACTGTATGTTGAGTTAGAAAATAAAAAGAGAAAAAAGTCACAACAGTGACAAGACTTTCCTTCCAACCTATATATTTGTGATCAGGATGGACCCCCCCCCCACGAATTTCCATTGGTTTTCGTGAGAAAGCTGGTAGCGCCAAATTGGTGCCTATTGGCGTAAAACAAATATCACATTTGTGAGCCAGGGCACGGGACAACCCGTGCAGGCAAAGTTTCAGCAAAAATTTTCCTTGAGATTCCGGGTACTAATAGTTTGATAGTTCCCTTTTTGAGCATTTGGAATTCATGCCATGTGGCACCCTGTGCCAACTGCGAAACGAATTATTTATACTTTGTTAGATGAGTTTGCCCACGGGAAAGCATGCAAGGTCTATCAGATGTTCATGTGAATATTTTGATTCTCTGAAGCAAGCTTGCAGCTAAATGTTCTATAGAAGGTAGAAGAAGGACTTGGTTGTTTTAACGCTCTCACAGGCTGCAGATGGTTAAAGAATCTTCCTGCTGGTTTGCCGCCTCCGTATTGATGTGGTAAATCCTTAAAGATGCTGCAGATCCCTACATATTTGTTCCATGTGTCTACTGACTAACTAGTAAGCTAGGACGCGCACCCTGATTTTGGGTTCGTTCCCATAAATGGGATATGGGAGTCCTTTAGCGGATGCGGAATGGGAGATCCAGGTTTCGCTGAGTGGGAAAAGCAAGTAGCGTCACATGCGCGACACTCGCATAAGGAACGAACTACTTTGATGATAGCCGAACAAGGCAAGTCGACTAGCTAGGAAACACCCTGAGAGCTGATTCATTTATGTGGCCGCGACTCGGTTCGTCTGATTGTAGCCTATAGATCGCGCCAGTTCGGCGACGGGGGGGGGGGCATTGTACTATCATTGCTTCCCTTGTACCTGTTCAAGTCTCACTCTGGCGAAACCTGTGAACTCTTGTGAAGCTGGAGCAAGTCAAGCCATCATGGTAAAACCTGTCAACTCGAGAAGAGGCTGTCTAGATAGGTCGACACGTCGATGGGAAGTAGCAAAAGTGATGCCCCCCC
>MU942614.1:0-11968 GCA_036418165.1 Cooperia oncophora
GACATGTAGGTATAGCTACGATAGCCCCCCCTCCGAGAGAGGGTGTCAGTACCACCTCCACCTAAAAGGGGATCTCAGTACGACCCCCCCCCCTTCCCCAACACCCACTTATATGCTGTCGAGCGGAGGGGAGGGGGTATATTACACATGAAACAGGAAAAATCACGCGAAAAGTCGAACAACCAGGAAAATTTTTTCCCAACGCAGCACGCCAAATTGCTCTCGAAGGCACATATTCCCCTCTCCCTCCCCCTCTCTCCCAACGATCAAATACGCCCCTACACCCCAGCGGAAAAGTGTGACCCCATATGTGTTCCACACAACGATTCTGTACCCTGCTCGAGCTCGTTCAACTCATCTGGGTACACCGGACGCTAAGGAACTGACTAGGGCCTTTTTTTATTCTTATAAACAGCAGAAGTTGAGTGTTATCGAGGGGCCGAGTGGAAGGGCTACGTACGAGGGGCCCCTAGTTTGCCCTTCCAGTCACTAAACAAAGTGACGAAATTCCGGTATTGCTGTCATCAGTCAAAAAATGAAATGGCCAAGGCGAGCCCCAGAGGGTTGTCAGAATAACAGCCACTTGCTTTTTTAAACGGAGTCGTGATTCAAGCCGGTCTAAGATTTATATGTTTAATGGGTTATCGTTTTGGCCTCCTCGTTCTTTACGGGATTTCTTTTATTATTTGCCCTTTATTGCCCATCTCTTCAAAATTCAGGCCACACTTCGGTCGAAATTTCTCGAATGCAGAAAGCTGGGGCCTGGGGCCAAACTGGAATGTGACAACGGGACCTATGGCGCCCGCGCCAGTGTCACATTCCGGTTTTGGAGCCAGCTCGCGTTGCCCCTCCCCTAGTAAAGTTCACCGCGTTGAACATTCCTACCACTTCGTGAGGTTAGTTTTCAGCCAATTTAGTGTTTCGAGGTGCTTTGGCACCGGGGCTGTGGTGAATTTCGCGCCAAGGGTGTGGAAAGTAGCGTGGGGCAAGTTTCGAGACAAGTCCTTCGGGGTAAATTCTAGCGCCAGGTCCGCAAGGTGAAAACAATTTCGGTTCACTTGCACTGGTGCACCACCAAAGAGTGAATGTGCTGGGTTCTCGTATTTCACTTCCATATTCATTTTTGATTTCTTCCAAAGAAATTGAAAACGCTAAAAAATGAAAACGCTTCCGTAAGAGTTCTGTGTAGCCATTAAACTTGCATTAGGTGTCGATCATTGTGAACTGTCATTTGCATGAATTTGATAGGCGATGGAGCTTGTTCGAAATGTAAATACATCCTTAAAAGTCAGTCCTTATGTTCACATGGACGGCACCTAATCACATTGGAGCCCATTTGCCGCCCTGAAAAGGTTCCGCAGTAGTTATCTACGTGTTATCATTCAAATGGCCGACTACATATAGAGGAATGGCAGAAAAGCAAAGGGGATAGAGCAGCGGGCTACTATACCATTTGGAAGCTAGTACCTTAAGCTGTGTATCTGTGAAATTTGGCGAACCTAGCCCCAGAAGAAGTTCTCGAGAAATTGAAAAGAAGCCCGAGTGGTGAAAATCGGCGCCGGTTTTTCAAATCAGACGTCATAAGAGGAAAGTGCGCTGCTCAAATTTGACCTGCGCCGGACCATAGTTGTGTGTAAGGGTGTTCTCGAAATACACGGTGGAAGATTTGGTTCAGGAGCCCGTACAAGGAAGAAAGGAAAAAATTTGTTGTCGTGGGTGGTCCCATAATATTCATCCTGCACAAGAAAAACGGGTGGATGAAGTCAGGCACTGAATATCTGATCACAGAGCCTGGACCCTTGTCGAGCTTCCCGCGAGTCTGACATCCCAGCTGCAACTGCTGCCCGAGTTATGTCCGATAAACGGGCTGGATCAAGAGGGTGGCGGCATGGGCACCCATTTTCATTCTATAACCTCCAGGGCCCCCACCAAATCCTATGCGTGTTAGCCTCATACGTGACGTCGGGCCGGACAAGTGCAATATTGGCTCGTTTTGGACTGTTCAAAAACGTACCCATGCGGAGGTGCCCACGTCAGAGCTGCGAGCTACGCGTGGTAAATTTTCTTCTCGCCGAAAACAGTAACAACTATGGGCCTCATTCCCCTGAAGCTGAGGGAACCACCGACAGGGCGACGTCGGCTGGGACCGCTCGGACGAGGCTGCAAAAATCACAGGGCCAACGGAGATTTGAGTCGCCCAGGACTAGGATGACGATCTGTACTTTCAACGCACGGACGCTTGCATCGGAAGCTCACATCGAAGATCTGATGTTGCAAGCCAGGAAGATCAAGTACGACGTCATCGGACTGACCGAGACGAGGAGGCATCGCCCGCTACACGCCGTGTACGAGACTGGAGAAGAACTGTTCTCGAACATGCGACAGCGAGGCGTTGGCGCGTGGTGGCGGTCGCTCGTACAACACAGCACTTGGCCATAACTATCGACTTGCGTACTAAAGTGCTGACGACGCCGAATACGGACGGGTTTGCGATTGAAGGAAGATGTGTGTTCAACTCCAGGCTTTGACAATCCTTCGTCGTAGCGCACCACATCAGAGGTTGACGATGAGGCATGCACTCGCAAGCTGTCTCTATATGGAATTGGAGAAGTTCTACAAGGAAGATCATACCTTCTTCAAGGTCATCGTCGGTGATTTCAACGCTAAGATCGGACCAAGAAGAACGGCTGAAGAACTATACACGCGGACTCAGCGGAGCGCGAGTGGACATGAAGCATGGGTGAAAGCTGTCTGATTTATCAATGTGACCCACACCATCCATGTAACTCGGCAGTTTCAACGAAGCTGACTCTCTAGCCTGGACACTGGGAGTTCCTGTGTGGAGAATTTCCATAACGAGAATCGACCACACCTCCTTCTGACAATGATAAGCGTTTGCCTAATCGATGTCCCTCGTCTGTCCTAAATTCTACTATATGGGATCCGACCATCGCCTCCTTCGCGCAAGATTCCGCTTTTCGATGCGAGGAGAGAGAGCCGCAAAGTTTAAGAAGCGAAGCCCAAAGACCTTCATCAACTGGGATCACTTCACTTCTCTCGCTGGGCTCTGGGAGGATTCTGTCATCGACAACATCGACGAGGAATACGAACGGCTTGTTGCACATCTTCACGACTGCGCCAAGAAGTCAGAGGGTTCCAAGATTACCAAGAAGCGTCTATCTCTGGAAACTCTCGAGCTGATTCGCCAACGTGGAGCCGCACGAGCCGCAGGCAATTACCAGCTGACGTCTGAGCTTGCGAAGCTATGCAGAGGAGCGATAAAAGAAGACCTCAAGGAGAGAAGAGCAGCAGTATTGGTGGAAGCCGCAGAGGCTGGGAAGAGCATACGCAACGCCCGCCGCGACTTCGCCAACTGTAAGACCAAGATGACCGCCCTCTCGCGTCTCGGATGGAAGCAATCACACCGCATCCAGAAGGGCAAATGGAGAAGGTCATCCACGACTTCTACTCGGATCTCTTCGACAGCCACGTCCACCTGCAACCATACCGCTTGGAGCAGGATGGATATGTCGTTCCTGCAGTTCTCCCTTCCGAAGTCCGACACGCCATCTCGTCGGTGAAGAATCGTACGGCACCCGGTCCCGACAGGATCAGACCCGAACATCTAAGGAATCTGCCGCCACGTTCGTCGTCAAAACCTCTGGCCGACTCTTCACGCGTGCCGGTCGGAATGGCAAGGGTACCCACCTCGTGGAAAAGTCCAGCCAAGAGCTAGTGTGCGTACAAGATAGGAGCGGCTGTACGCATTGGCCAATTATTCAGCGCTCAATCTGGCCTGCTGTCTTGTAATGCTACAGAACTCTTCACACGACGCACTCCGTAAATAGGAATTGGCAGAACACTCTACGACAGGGACAGCCATGCGCACAAGCAGGGTTTACGAAAGAGGATTCGGCGACGATGTCGATACGATCTCACACGGTAAACGAAGCTCATCGAAGTATCGCGAGAGTACAAGATGCCGCTATGTCTCACGTTCATCGACTTGAAGAAGGCCTTCGACTCCGTTGAGACAGAAGCGGTTATCGAAGCCCTGGGCAACCAGGGTATTCCTACTCAGTACATCAGGATTCTTCGTGAGCTCTACAGCAACTTCACGACCAAGATTTCACCATTCTACAAGGAGATCATCATTGATGTGAAGAGAGGGGTCCGACAGGGCGACACCATCTCGCCCAAGCTCTTCAGCGCCTCTCTCGAGAACGTCATGCGTCAACTGGAATGGGAAGACATGGGAGTGAAGATCGACGGTCGGCAACTACACCATCCGCTTTGCTGGACGACATCGCTTTTGATAACGCGCAAACATTAGCAACCGGAGAGAATGGCTGGACTGAAATTTCGACTGCGCGTGTGGAAGAATCGGTCTACGGCTGAACCTAACGAAGACGATGTTCATGAGAAACGGATTGGTATCTGATGCCCCATTCACGCTCAACGGAACGACCATCTCTGAATGCTCTAGCTATGTGTACCTAGGTCGCGTAAATCGACGTATGATGAATGACCTAGCTCCAGAGCTGAGCAGGAGGAAGCGAGCGGCTTGGGGAGCCTTCAAGAACATCGAGGGAGTAGCGAAGAAGACGAAGAACCAAGCTCCGTGCCCACCTCTTCGATTCCGCGGTCCTTCCTGCCTTGACGTACGCCTCAGAGACTTGGACTCTACGAAAGCAGGATGAGCATGCGGTCGGCGTTATTCAACGCGCCATCGAAAGGGCGATGCTCGGAGTTTCCCGCTACACGCAAGTGAGAGAGGGAATCCGGAGCTCCGCACTCCGCCAACGATCGAAGATCAGAGACGCCGCCGCATTTGCCAAGGTTTCGAAGATCAGGTGGGCCGGACACGTCATGCGTTTCGAGGACGACCGCTGGACCAGAGCAGTCACCGACTGGATTCCACGATGTCATAAGCGAACGCCTGGACGACCGCCTATGCGATGGTCAGACTTCTTCGTGAAAGCTCTGAACGAACGGTATGAAGTTCATCGTGTCCCTCGAGCTGAGAGAGTTCATTGGGCAACTCTTGCACGTTGCAGGGACGAATGGAGACGTTACTGGCGCCCGCTCGAGGAACTCGATGATCAACGGGAGCACAGGTGAACAGGTGACTCCAGCAGTAATGTTCTTGCAGGATGCGATGTCATCACGAGCTGTGAAAACGCGACCGCGCGTCCTAGATGAAATATGGGTGTTCGGACCTCGAGTCGAAACTCACAATCGTCAATTTTCTATGAATGCAGATGAGAAGCCGCCCGAGTTCTACCATGAAGAGTTACGTGGGCGCAAGTGGATGATCATCATAGAAAGGATTCCGCAGAAACTGTGTGGCTTTCAAGCGGCTCTATACAGAGGACAAATCCGTCACTGTCGGTGCATATTGCCTGTTCCTCGGCATTCAGATCGACAAATGGATGCTACCACACAACTACAAGAAGGCCACCGTATGCTCGGTCACTACGGCCGGACCCCCGATAACTGATTGTGATCCAGTGCGGGACACAAAACAATACTCGAAGACTGAGTATCAAATCGTCCCATTCGCCCGTCATAAAGCCATGCGATTACAACTGTTCTATTCAGTAGAGAGTACTCTTCGACGGCAGACGCTACAATGTTTTGTCATTTGCCGAAATTGGCAACAACAGCAATTTACTACCCCCTGTTGAAAGAAATCTGAACCCAGGTACGCAAGGAGATCCAAACGGGCTACTCTGGGCCTGGAGCGGAGTCATTGGCTGAAGGAGAGATTTTACTGCAATCCTGAACGCTAAACATATCACTTTTCGTATCGTATTCTCCTCTGTTGTGTTTATTCTAAAAAAACCATCGGCCCACTGTGATGTGGATGCACCTGAGATGTTCATGTTGATAGAGAAGCAGCGCACTGCGACAGCGGCGAGACTGAACTGGGCTAGCGCAGAAAGAGGAGCAGGCGCGTCACGGAAAATGTGGTTTCACCTTATGGCGTTTGCGCTTTTTGAGACAGTGCAGGAAAGGGAAGACCGGAGCTTGTCGAGTTCCTCGGAATAAGAATTTGGCTCGGTTCGGCTACGGCGGGGGCGGGATTTTCGCCACGCTTTCCATTGCTTCACTAGTTCCCGTTTACAAGTCTCATTCAGGTAAAACTTGCGAACTCTTGTGAAGCTGGAGCAAGCTCCCCAAGCTATAATGGTGGAACCTGTCAACGAAGAGGCTGTCTAGATGGGTAGACACGTCGATGGGTAGTAGAAGTCAAAATGTTCCCGCCCCCCGTCGGCCGCCGAACCAGTGCCAGGAACGATTCTTTATTATATTGTTTCATTGTGTTCATATAAGTCGGAATGGAAAAATTGGTTGGACAGAAACGTGTCCGGAAGCTCCCAAACTTTTGTCCAGAAAACAGGAGAGCTTTCTAACGCCGAGTTCGCAGTAAACTCACACAACGTTTTCGTCCCTTCTGGCACCTTTTAGAATGGGGGCCACGTGAACTAAAATAAACAGCTTGTGTGCTCCCCTTATGAACCTCTACAAGAGGCAACAAATCATTTCAAAAATGGGCTCCACGACCCCGAAGGGCTCCCTTGAGTTACTGGTGTGTCAAGATTGTCCTCAGTGCTGATGATGCTTTTGAGGAGCGATTCACATCGGTTTCTTTTTACTTATTCATGCTTTGACGATGGCAAACACATGAATCTTGCTCGGTCAAATCCCAGAGCGCCGCCCGCTGCGACATGTCCCCGTGGCACACAACCCTCCTGTTCACTACAAGGCAGGGTTCATGATGTGCCTGTGGTGTCACTTGTGGTGTTTCTCTTACCCAGTCACATCCGATATACGACTGACCCTTCTCGAATGCTTCCGGCGTCAATACACGGTCTTATGGATATGAAAATACGCTCAACTGGTACAAGGGGAGCCATTCGTAAAGGTCGTGGGAGCCCATTCTCGGACAAGCTTTAACGCGTTCTGTGTTAGAGTTTGATGGCAGTGGTATGACAATTGCGGACGCATATTTTCGTACGAATTGAACTACGCGGGGAACGCGTTAAAATTGAAAACAAGTTACGAACTCTCCGCACTAGAAACACTCTTCTGCTTTCCGGTCATGAGATTCAGGTGTTTTTGGGCACATCTCTGCTTAGACGGCAGTTAGGGGATAAAAACTTTCTCAACCAATTGCTCACCCTTTCTTTAGCCTCCTCAAAACCGCTCAGCGAAAACGAAATACGCTTTTGCGGTCTCCACACTGTGGCGCCTCATAACAGCCATGCAACAAATCGTTCGAAATGGGCTTCACTACCTCCCTTATGAGGGGCCCCCGCAATGTAAGTAGTGTCACGTGCGCACCACGGGGATCTAATAGATTCATCCTGAAATTGGTACAGTCTGTCGAGTTAACTAACTAGAAATACCAGTTAATTGGTGAGCGTATCCGCAGCATGGATCTCCTAACTCTCACCAGCATAGGTGTGCCAGTGAACTATGCTGCACGAAAATGACGTCAAATAAAACTTGAAGGCTTTGAGAAAAACACTTCGAAAACGCTTCGAGAAGATGCAGCTGAACTCCAAACATAATTCGCTGATGATCGATGGAAGTCAGCAAGCAGGAAAGTGCAAAAGAGAACTTCGAGAACTCCTTTGGAAATATTACCATCTACGTCATATCTAATTCTGACGGCGCAGCTCATCTCTATTTATAAACTTACTTTACTCCACTCCTTGAGGCTTATCCACCTCTATGCGTCTATGGGATAATCTTCCTTACACGATCATTCGAGGATCATCACAGAAACAGGATGATGAAACGTTTACTTCGAAAGGATTTTCTTCTACTTCTTGTCTGTGCCTGTGAATTACTTATTTCATGGCAATGCTTTGACTCTTCTGCAAAGGGGAGTAAAAAGGCGCAACGCATGTTGGGCAGACGTCCTTGATAGGCTGCAGAGCATGTTAGTTTAAGGACTGTTTTGAACTTCACTACAAATGTTATATTTCTAAACTGAAAACAACCATCAGCACATTGCGACTGCGTGACACACATGGAGTGTCACGTCCGCCTTGCATCAAAAAGGCTTTGATCACACGTGAACACCACGCGAACTAGGTTAGGAGCGTTTTAACAGCCCCCCCCCACCGTTCAGAAGTTCACTGTTCACTTCGAGAGTCTCAGATCTAGCTGTCAAATCACATGTTCGTAAAAGCTTCAGACTTCCTGCAGTGTTTTCGTCTTACGCTTGGACAATGCATTTTAAGTGCCGGTGGTTGTCTTCCTGCTCACTTCCGCCTTTCGCATCAGAATTTCAAATCACGCTCAGACAGTGTTTCACAAGTACTCTTCCTAGACAGACGAAATCCTGCAAATCCATTACTCCTATCATTATTGGGGCTTGGTGGATACAGAGATAGATACAGAGATAAAAGTGTGAAGTGTGCAGATAGAGAATCTGCACACCTTACACTTTTCATTCCTCCGCTTTCTCGAAGCGCTAGTAGAAATAGAAGTAGGATGTAACGTTTCTCCTAGTAGGATAAGTGCTGCTCAGTGTCATAAGTCACGATAATTCGGTACTTGTTCGAAAATAGTAGCAGGTAAGATATGCAGTGCGAAAGTGACGGAAATGCGAACTTGAACGGTGGAAAACCTGCGAAAAAACTTTTTTTCTGCACGGCATTGGCGCGAGCATTTTGATCGCGTGATTTCCCTTTGGGCAGGGGGTGTCGGTTTTGCAGCCCAGCCACTGTTGTCACGGTACGCCCGTTGCACTATATCTATTCTATATCAATGTCGCACAGCCTTATGCGATCCATTGACTTCACCTAGCTGGAAGCGTAATGTACCAGCGATGTGAATGTGTTGCCATTTGTGGGCGTTTGGGTCAACATGTCGCTCCTTGGTATGGCGCACAGGGTACAGATCGTTGCCCCCTCACTAGATTGTATTCTATCTCACAGTGTACAACATACTCTCCTCCAGTAAATCACATATGTTGTGTCGAACCAATGGGGGCTGCCACCATGCTACTTTTACTATGGAGAGGGGGGGGGGGGGTCGTATTTGTAAGACAAATTTATTTTGATAGTTGATTTTTTTTTTGTGGAAAAGGGGGGTCGTATTAATTTTTTGTTTTTATGCACTATATGCATTCTGTACGCCCGTGGGATATTATAGTGCTTAGTTAACTGTACCCCCGCCCCCCTCTCACTAACTTTGTTTCGTGACTATATACTCATTGCTCGATTCGCGTGGAAAAGCGTGGTGAAGTGGGGTCGTATCACACCCGAATTTTCGACACATCCCATTGCGTATACACTGTTGCAAATCACAATGCTATACCTGATGAGCGCAATATTACATCGGCTTTCGACTGAGAAAGTCGCGAGGACTATCTGAAGGGCAAAATGCTTTTTTTTCCGTGCGGTGTGCAATTTGTCCATTTATCGTGCACTTGCATTTCCCGACAGTCGAAAACAAGAACATCTGGGTAGCAAAGCCTGGATCCAAGTGAGCGGAAAACTCGCTATCGGACAAGGCTATCAATGGTAGAAGATTAGGCATCGCTAGTTAGAACTTCACGTTCTAGCCTAAAATACTGTAGCTATCAAGGACATTTGCCCAACTTATCGTGCCTTTCCTGCTCTCTCAGTCAAGTAGTCAAAGAGAAGACTGAGAGAGAAGTAACTCACAAAGCACAGACAAGAACTGAAAGAAAATACCTCTGTAGTAGGAGGGGCATCAGCCTGTTTCTACGACAAATCTCGAATGAACGTATCAAGGAGATCATCCCATATGCGCAAAACACAGATTAGCCTGAAAGTGCAGGAAAGTGAGCCTTATAAAAGAGCTGAGCTACGTCGCAGAGCTAGACCTGACGTAGATGATAATGTTTCCGCCAAATTTCTCGTCTGTACGTACCTGCTTGCTTGCTTCTCTCGATCTTAGGCGAATCATTTTCGAGGTTGAGGTGCCCCTTTATCTTGATCTTGATCACACAGTGTTTTCCTAACCCTCAGGTTAAAAATTGTTTTGCGAATGGATCCTAAAGGGCTATAATGACTACCAGTATGATTTTCGTTTCTTTCACCCTTTAGAATTTTCGACTGTTACACATCGAGCTAAATATCAGAGCCAGCAATACATCCCCGTTTTTGGATCGATTTTACCTTCTAAAGCCTCACTCTTGCAAGGTATAATAGTCTGCTCGAAGGACTCATGATTCCCAAAACATCGTGCTAATGGGCCTCAGGGGGCCTTCGATAACTGTTTGTCACCCTGTTAGAGGCAGTGCTTGCTACGTGTGGGTGAAGTCGGTTGATACAGTTTTCATTGCTGCAAAGAGAAGAGCTGCTGGGTTAGTGCTTAGGTAGTTTACGGGAAGGGGCGGGGGTCCAGACCGCTTCGTGTCAAAACCATAGTTTCTCTGCTCTCCTCAGACTGTTCCTGCGATTCGTTCCTCCAACTCTGCCTTATTCTTAGAAGAGACGGGCAGAAAGGCCCATGTCAGCCCAGTGTGGCCGTGTGGTTCGACTTCAGCTGCTTTCGCCCTTTCAGTTTGGCTGCCTAGCCTCTCACCGTTTTGTAGGAAATTTTATTGTATCGCTCTCTTCATGAATTGGCAATCACAACTAGCTTGGTTATTACTGACACCTTTTCGCCAGGGTGAGCATTTGAGCGTCAAAACGATAAGTCTAATAGTCTCAAGTTGACGAGAGTGAGGTACACGGAGGGAACTGGGTGAGATCGATGAGAACAAAAATAGAACCCACCGTAAACCGACCGCTTGAATTGCTCATATGTATGGCACGGTAAGGCAATGTCTGAAGAAGACCAGTTTTATTGTCTCCGAGCATTTAAAATTTTATGGGTAGTTTCTCTAGGTAATTAGCATAAATGACTGCCTTAATGGGCCGTTTTATTGTTGGCAGCGGCCGTAGAACATTGCTTCTTGTGTATTGAACGGGAATAGCCTAAAAAGTAACAAGAACGCATGGCAAAATTGCTGACGTTATGCTTCTTTAGCTATGGCAGTCCGATATCCAGCCAAAGCGAAAACCCCCTCTTACTGTTCTTCTAAAGCAAACTGGGATGGCGACGAAGCTTCCAATGGCAGTGACTATGGATGTTCTGGCTTATTAAGAGGATGGACCTGTGCAAGGGCCGAAGCTGTCTTGAAAACAGAAATTACTGGGAGGCTTCGGAGTTGTCCTTTTGATAGCTGTTGTTGGCTCGTGCACTTCACGGATTGAGCAAGAAGCATGGCATGTATGGCCCAGAACAAGTCAAAATGAGTCGATGACCACGGATTAAAGGGAAACTGTACATTCTACGAGGAAGGGGGAGGGGGGAGTGGGTCCGCGGCCTGCCAGTAGCGTGCTTCCGATCGAAGGGCACGAAAAAAAAAAAAAAAACATCTGCTGGAGGTGATATAGGGCCTTCGTCTCCATATTCCGCTCGCACTGCTGCACTGCTAGCCAGACGCCTAACCACAGTCGAACGCGCTACCTGTCTGCGCCCTCTCACTTCTGGTTGTTCCTTATCTCTGTGTGTTCCGCTGCAGAATCTGGTATCAACTCAAGTGATGCACATTGAGTATAGCGCGGGCGGAGTACGGGGACGGCAGCCGGACACCACTACCGTCTTCCCGTGAACTGTTGAGTGAAGAAGGTATGTACATTAGTGCAGCTGTGTACCCATTCATCTCGCACGTTACAAAGTTCGTCCTCGTAGGTAAATGTAAATTTCTCTTTTAACTCACTGCGCACTTTGGACAAAGCCGTGAACCCTCCTGCTTGGAAACTGTTGGACCTGTTTCGTAATGGCCCCCTTTCTCGAACCCGGTGACGTGGTTTCACCACAAAAAATTGTGTTTCTCATGTTAGGTTGAAAGTCATCGCGGTCTCCTTTGTAAAGATATATGTGACGAGAATATCATTCATACTCGTCTTATTACTCTTCTCTTCACCAGGGT
>MU942618.1:0-17171 GCA_036418165.1 Cooperia oncophora
TTGTTGTCGGCCTCACTGTGGATGATGCATTTGCTTGAGTTGGTGACGGTTCCATCGAAGTCGAAGCAGACTCAGCTGTAGTTGTCGGCTTCACTGTGGAAGATGTATTTGCTGCAGTTGGTGACGGTTCCATCGAAGTCGAAGCAGACTCAGCTGTTGTTGTCGGCCTCACTGTGGATGATGCATTTGCTTGAGTTGGTGACGGTTCCATCGAAGTCGAAGCAGACTCGGTTGTTGTTGTCGGCTTTACTGTGGATGATGCATTTGCTTGAGTTGGTGACGGTTCCATCGAAGTCGAAGCAGACTCAGCTGTAGTTGTCGGCTTCACTGTGGAAGATGTATTTGCTGCAGTTGGTGACGGTTCCATCGAAGTCGAAGCAGACTCAGCTGTAGTTGTCGGCTTCACTGTGGAAGATGCATTTGCCGCAGTTGGTGACGGTTCCATCGAAGCTGAAGCAGACTTGGTTGTTGTTGTCGGCCTCACTGTGGATGATGCATTTGCTTGAGTTGGTGACGGTTCCATCGAAGTCGAAGCAGACTCGGTTGTTGTTGTCGGCTTCACTGTGGAAGATGCATTTGCCGCAGTTGGTGACGGTTCCATCGAAGTCGAAGCAGACTCAGCTGTAGTTGTCGGCTTCACTGTGGAAGATGCATTTGCTGCAGTTGGTGACGGTTCCATCGAAGTCGAAGCAGACTCGGTTGTTGTTGTCGGCTTTACTGTGGATGATGCATTTGCTTGAGTTGGTGACGGTTCCATCGAAGTCGAAGCAGACTCGGTTGTTGTTGTCGGCTTCACTGTGGATGATGCATTTGCTTGAGTTGGTGACGGTTCCATCGAAGTCGAAGCAGACTCGGTTGTTGTTGTCGGCCTTCACTGTGGAAGATGCATTTGCCGCAGTTGGTGACGGTTCCATCGAAGTCGAAGCAGACTCAGCTGTAGTTGTCGGCTTCACTGTGGAAGATGTATTTGCTGCAGTTGGTGACGGTTCCATCGAAGTCGAAGCAGACTCAGCTGTAGTTGTCGGCTTCACTGTGGAAGATGCATTTGCCGCAGTTGGTGACGGTTCCATCGAAGCTCGAAGCAGACTCAGGTTGTTGTTGTCGGCTTCACTGTGGATGATGCATTTGCTTGAGTTGGTGACGGTTCCATCGAAGTCGAAGCAGACTCGGTTGTTGTTGTCGGCCTCACTGTGGATGATGCATTTGCTTGAGTTGGTGACGGTTCCATCGAAGTCGAAGCAGACTCGGTTGTTGTTGTCGGCTTCACTGTGGAAGATGCATTTGCTGCAGTTGGTGACGGTTCCATCGAAGTCGAAGCAGACTCGGTTGTTGTTGTCGGCTTTACTGTGGATGATGCATTTGCTTGAGTTGGTGACGGTTCCATCGAAGTCGAAGCAGACTCAGCTGTAGTTGTCGGCTTCACTGTGGAAGATGCATTTGCTGCAGTTGGTGACGGTTCCATCGAAGTCGAAGCAGACTCGGTTGTTGTTGTCGGCTTTACTGTGGATGATGCATTTGCTTGAGTTGGTGACGGTTCCATCGAAGTCGAAGCAGACTCGGTTGTTGTTGTCGGCCTTCACTGTGGATGATGCATTTGCTTGAGTTGGTGACGGCTCCATCGAAGTCGAAGCAGACTCGGTTGTTGTTGTCGGCTTCACTGTGGAAGATGCATTTGCTGCAGTTGGTGACGGTTCCATCGAAGTCGAAGCAGACTCAGCTGTAGTTGTCGGCTTCACTGTGGAAGATGCATTTGCTGCAGTTGGTGACGGTTCCATCGAAGTCGAAGCAGACTCGGTTGTTGTTGTCGGCTTCACTGTGGAAGATGCATTTGCTTGAGTTGGTGACGGTTCCATCGAAGTCGAAGCAGACTCAGCTGTAGTTGTCGGCTTCACTGTGGAAGATGTATTTGCTGCAGTTGGTGACGGTTCCATCGAAGTCGAAGCAGACTCAGCTGTAGTTGTCGGCTTCACTGTGGAAGATGCATTTGCTGCAGTTGGTGACGGTTCCATCGAAGCTGAAAGCAGACTCGGTTGTTGTTGTCGGCCTCACTGTGGATGATGCATTTGCTTGAGTTGGTGACGGTTCCATCGAAGTCGAAGCAGACTCGGTTGTTGTTGTCGGCCTTCACTGTGGAAGATGCATTTGCTGCAGTTGGTGACGGTTCCATCGAAGTCGAAGCAGACTCAGCTGTAGTTGTCGGCTTCACTGTGGAAGATGCATTTGCTGCAGTTGGTGACGGTTCCATCGAAGTCGAAGCAGACTCGGTTGTTGTTGTCGGCTTTACTGTGGATGATGCATTTGCTTGAGTTGGTGACGGTTCCATCGAAGTCGAAGCAGACTCGGTTGTTGTTGTCGGCTCACTGTGGATGATGCATTTGCTTGAGTTGGTGACGGTTCCATCGAAGTCGAAGCAGACTCGGCTGTTGTTGTCGGCTTCACTGTGGAAGATGCATTTGCTGCAGTTGGTGACGGTTCCATCGAAGTCGAAGCAGACTCAGCTGTAGTTGTCGGCTTCACTGTGGAAGATGTATTTGCTGCAGTTGGTGACGGTTCCATCGAAGTGGAAGCAGACTCAGCTGTAGTTGTCGGCTTCACTGTGGAAGATGCATTTGCTGCAGTTGGTGACGGTTCCATCGAAGTCGAAGCAGACTCAGCTGTAGTTGTCGGCTTCACTGTGGAAGATGCATTTGCTGCAGTTGGTGACGGTTCCATCGAAGTCGAAGCAGACTCGGTTGTTGTTGTCGGCCTTCACTGTGGAAGATGCATTTGCTGCAGTTGGTGACGGTTCCATCGAAGTCGAAGCAGACTCAGCTGTAGTTGTCGGCTTCACTGTGGAAGATGCATTTGCTGCAGTTGGTGACGGTTCCATCGAAGTCGAAGCAGACTCAGCTGTAGTTGTCGGCTTCACTGTGGAAGATGCATTTGCTGCAGTTGGTGACGGTTCCATCGAAGTCGAAGCAGACTCAGCTGTAGTTGTCGGCTTCACTGTGGAAGATGCATTTGCTTGAGTTGGTGACGGTTCCATCGAAGTCGAAGCAGACTCGGTTGTTGTTGTCGGCTTCACTGTGGAAGATGCATTTGCTTGAGTTGGTGACGGTTCCATCGAAGTCGAAGCAGACTCGGTTGTTGTTGTCGGCCTCACTGTGGATGATGCATTTGCTTGAGTTGGTGACGGTTCCATCGAAGTCGAAGCAGACTCGGTTGTTGTTGTCGGCTTCACTGTGGAAGATGCATTTGCCGCAGTTGGTGACGGTTCCATCGAAGTCGAAGCAGACTCAGCTGTAGTTGTCGGCTTCACTGTGGAAGATGTATTTGCTGCAGTTGGTGACGGTTCCATCGAAGTCGAAGCAGACTCAGCTGTAGTTGTCGGCTTCACTGTGGAAGATGCATTTGCTGCAGTTGGTGACGGTTCCATCGAAGTCGAAGCAGGCTCAGCTGTAGTTGTCGGCTTCACTGTGGAAGATGCATTTGCTGCAGTTGGTGACGGCTTCCATCGAAGTCGAAGCAGACTCGGTTGTTGTTGTCGGCCTCACTGTGGAAGATGCATTTGCTGCAGTTGGTGACGGTTCCATCGAAGTCGAAGCAGACTCAGCTGTAGTTGTCGGCTTCACTGTGGAAGATGTATTTGCTGCAGTTGGTGACGGTTCCATCGAAGTCGAAGCAGACTCAGCTGTAGTTGTCGGCTTCACTGTGGAAGATGCATTTGCTGCAGTTGGTGACGGTTCCATCGAAGTCGAAGCAGGCTCAGCTGTAGTTGTCGGCTTCACTGTGGAAGATGCATTTGCTGCAGTTGGTGACGGCTTCCATCGAAGTCGAAGCAGACTCGGTTGTTGTTGTCGGCCTCACTGTGGAAGATGCATTTGCTGCAGTTGGTGACGGTTCCATCGAAGTCGAAGCAGGCTCAGCTGTAGTTGTCGGCTTCACTGTGGAAGATGCATTTGCCGCAGTTGGTGACGGTTCCATCGAAGTCGAAGCAGACTTGGTTGTTGTTGTCGGCCTCACTGTGGATGATGCATTTGCTTGAGTTGGTGACGGTTCCATCGAAGTCGAAGCAGACTCAGCTGTAGTTGTCGGCTTCACTGTGGAAGATGCATTTGCTGCAGTTGGTGACGGTTCCATCGAAGTCGAAGCAGACTCAGCTGTAGTTGTCGGCTTCACTGTGGAAGATGCATTTGCCGCAGTTGGTGACGGTTCCATCGAAGTCGAAGCAGACTCAGCTGTAGTTGTCGGCTTCACTGTGGAAGATGCATTTGCTGCAGTTGGTGACGGTTCCATCGAAGTCGAAGCAGACTCGGTTGTTGTTGTCGGCTTCACTGTGGAAGATGCATTTGCTGCAGTTGGTGACGGTTCCATCGAAGTCGAAGCAGACTCGGTTGTTGTTGTCGGCTTCACTGTGGAAGATGCATTTGCTGCAGTTGGTGACGGTTCCATCGAAGTCGAAGCAGACTCAGCTGTAGTTGTCGGCTTCACTGTGGAAGATGCATTTGCCGCAGTTGGTGACGGTTCCATCGAAGTCGAAGCAGACTTGGTTGTTGTTGTCGGCCTCACTGTGGATGATGCATTTGCTTGAGTTGGTGACGGTTCCATCGAAGTCGAAGCAGACTCAGCTGTAGTTGTCGGCTTCACTGTGGAAGATGTATTTGCTGCAGTTGGTGACGGTTCCATCGAAGTCGAAGCAGACTCAGCTGTTGTTGTCGGCCTCACTGTGGATGATGCATTTGCTTGAGTTGGTGACGGTTCCATCGAAGTCGAAGCAGACTCGGTTGTTGTTGTCGGCTTCACTGTGGAAGATGCATTTGCTGCAGTTGGTGACGGTTCCATCGAAGTCGAAGCAGACTCGGTTGTTGTTGTCGGCTTCACTGTGGAAGATGCATTTGCTGCAGTTGGTGACGGTTCCATCGAAGTCGAAGCAGGCTCAGCTGTAGTTGTCGGCTTCACTGTGGAAGATGCATTTGCCGCAGTTGGTGACGGTTCCATCGAAGCTGAAGCAGACTTGGTTGTTGTTGTCGGCCTCACTGTGGATGATGCATTTGCTTGAGTTGGTGACGGTTCCATCGAAGTCGAAGCAGACTCAGCTGTAGTTGTCGGCTTCACTGTGGAAGATGTATTTGCTGCAGTTGGTGACGGTTCCATCGAAGTCGAAGCAGACTCAGCTGTTGTTGTCGGCCTCACTGTGGATGATGCATTTGCTTGAGTTGGTGACGGTTCCATCGAAGTCGAAGCAGACTCGGTTGTTGTTGTCGGCTTTACTGTGGATGATGCATTTGCTTGAGTTGGTGACGGTTCCATCGAAGTCGAAGCAGACTCAGCTGTAGTTGTCGGCTTCACTGTGGAAGATGCATTTGCTGCAGTTGGTGACGGTTCCATCGAAGTCGAAGCAGACTCAGCTGTAGTTGTCGGCTTCACTGTGGAAGATGCATTTGCCGCAGTTGGTGACGGTTCCATCGAAGCTGAAGCAGACTTGGTTGTTGTTGTCGGCCTCACTGTGGATGATGCATTTGCTTGAGTTGGTGACGGTTCCATCGAAGTCGAAGCAGACTCGGTTGTTGTTGTCGGCTTCACTGTGGAAGATGCATTTGCCGCAGTTGGTGACGGTTCCATCGAAGTCGAAGCAGACTCAGCTGTAGTTGTCGGCTTCACTGTGGAAGATGCATTTGCTGCAGTTGGTGACGGTTCCATCGAAGTCGAAGCAGACTCGGTTGTTGTTGTCGGCTTTACTGTGGATGATGCATTTGCTTGAGTTGGTGACGGTTCCATCGAAGTCGAAGCAGACTCAGCTGTAGTTGTCGGCTTCACTGTGGAAGATGCATTTGCTGCAGTTGGTGACGGTTCCATCGAAGTCGAAGCAGACTCGGTTGTTGTTGTCGGCTTTACTGTGGAAGATGCATTTGCTTGAGTTGGTGACGGTTCCATCGAAGTCGAAGCAGACTCGGTTGTTGTTGTCGGCCTCACTGTGGATGATGCATTTGCTTGAGTTGGTGACGGTTCCATCGAAGTCGAAGCAGACTCAGCTGTAGTTGTCGGCTTCACTGTGGAAGATGTATTTGCTGCAGTTGGTGACGGTTCCATCGAAGTCGAAGCAGACTCAGCTGTTGTTGTCGGCTTCACTGTGGAAGATGCATTTGCTTGAGTTGGTGACGGTTCCATCGAAGTCGAAGCAGACTCAGCTGTAGTTGTCGGCTTCACTGTGGAAGATGCATTTGCTGCAGTTGGTGACGGTTCCATCGAAGTCGAAGCAGACTCAGCTGTAGTTGTCGGCTTCACTGTGGAAGATGCATTTGCCGCAGTTGGTGACGGTTCCATCGAAGCTGAAGCAGACTTGGTTGTTGTTGTCGGCCTCACTGTGGAAGATGCATTTGCTGCAGTTGGTGACGGTTCCATCGAAGTCGAAGCAGACTCAGCTGTTGTTGTCGGCCTCACTGTGGATGATGCATTTGCTTGAGTTGGTGACGGTTCCATCGAAGTCGAAGCAGACTCGGTTGTTGTTGTCGGCTTTACTGTGGATGATGCATTTGCTTGAGTTGGTGACGGTTCCATCGAAGTCGAAGCAGACTCAGCTGTAGTTGTCGGCTTCACTGTGGAAGATGTATTTGCTGCAGTTGGTGACGGTTCCATCGAAGTCGAAGCAGACTCAGCTGTAGTTGTCGGCTTCACTGTGGAAGATGCATTTGCCGCAGTTGGTGACGGTTCCATCGAAGCTGAAGCAGACTTGGTTGTTGTTGTCGGCCTCACTGTGGATGATGCATTTGCTTGAGTTGGTGACGGTTCCATCGAAGTCGAAGCAGACTCAGCTGTAGTTGTCGGCTTCACTGTGGAAGATGTATTTGCTGCAGTTGGTGACGGTTCCATCGAAGTCGAAGCAGACTCAGCTGTAGTTGTCGGCTTCACTGTGGAAGATGCATTTGCTGCAGTTGGTGACGGTTCCATCGAAGTCGAAGCAGACTCGGTTGTTGTTGTCGGCTTTACTGTGGATGATGCATTTGCTTGAGTTGGTGACGGTTCCATCGAAGTCGAAGCAGACTCGGTTGTTGTTGTCGGCTTCACTGTGGAAGATGCATTTGCCGCAGTTGGTGACGGTTCCATCGAAGTCGAAGCAGACTCAGCTGTAGTTGTCGGCTTCACTGTGGAAGATGCATTTGCCGCAGTTGGTGACGGTTCCATCGAAGCTGAAGCAGACTCGGTTGTTGTTGTCGGCCTCACTGTGGATGATGCATTTGCTTGAGTTGGTGACGGTTCCATCGAAGTCGAAGCAGACTCAGCTGTAGTTGTCGGCTTCACTGTGGAAGATGCATTTGCTGCAGTTGGTGACGGTTCCATCGAAGTCGAAGCAGACTCAGCTGTAGTTGTCGGCTTCACTGTGGAAGATGTATTTGCTGCAGTTGGTGACGGTTCCATCGAAGTCGAAGCAGACTCAGCTGTTGTTGTCGGCCTCACTGTGGATGATGCATTTGCTTGAGTTGGTGACGGTTCCATCGAAGTCGAAGCAGACTCGGTTGTTGTTGTCGGCTTTACTGTGGATGATGCATTTGCTTGAGTTGGTGACGGTTCCATCGAAGTCGAAGCAGACTCAGCTGTAGTTGTCGGCTTCACTGTGGAAGATGTATTTGCTGCAGTTGGTGACGGTTCCATCGAAGTCGAAGCAGACTCAGCTGTAGTTGTCGGCTTCACTGTAGGAAGATGCATTTGCCGCAGTTGGTGACGGTTCCATCGAAGCTCGAAGCAGACTTGGTTGTTGTTGTCGGCCTCACTGTGGATGATGCATTTGCTTGAGTTGGTGACGGTTCCATCGAAGTCGAAGCAGACTCGGTTGTTGTTGTCGGCTTCACTGTGGAAGATGCATTTGCTGCAGTTGGTGACGGTTCCATCGAAGTCGAAGCAGACTCAGCTGTAGTTGTCGGCTTCACTGTGGAAGATGCATTTGCTGCAGTTGGTGACGGTTCCATCGAAGTCGAAGCAGACTCGGTTGTTGTTGTCGGCTTTACTGTGGATGATGCATTTGCTTGAGTTGGTGACGGTTCCATCGAAGTCGAAGCAGACTCAGCTGTAGTTGTCGGCTTCACTGTGGAAGATGTATTTGCTGCAGTTGGTGACGGTTCCATCGAAGTCGAAGCAGACTCAGCTGTAGTTGTCGGCTTCACTGTGGAAGATGCATTTGCTGCAGTTGGTGACGGTTCCATCGAAGTCGAAGCAGACTCGGTTGTTGTTGTCGGCTTTACTGTGGAAGATGCATTTGCTGCAGTTGGTGACGGTTCCATCGAAGTCGAAGCAGACTCGGTTGTTGTTGTCGGCCTCACTGTGGAAGATGCATTTGCTGCAGTTGATGACGACTTTATTGTGGGAGAGGCAGGCCCTGGAGTTGTCGACGGTTTTATTGTTGGAGAAGCAGGTCCAGGCGAGGGCTTCTTTGTGGAGGAAGAAGGTTCAGTAGTCGTCGTCACCGGAAAAGTGGTCGAAATATGGTCTGTTGTCTCCGTAAGCATCGTATTGATGGAAGTAGATCCTGTTTTCATCGGTGGTGTCGTGCTTGTTGGTATCGATTCTCTTGTTAATGTGGACGATACTGTTTTGGATGTGGAACCTCTTGTCGTCGTGAGAGTTACGGAAGTAGAATCAGTCATCTTGGATGGTTTTGTCGTTTTCGAAATCGATTCAGTAGTTCCATGTGACGACGTAGTAGTCGATGTAGACTCTGTTGTCGTGGATGGTGTCGTGCTTGTTGAAGTGAATTCTGTTGTTGTTGCTGTTGTTGTCGTCGTTTTCTGCACCGGAATAGTCGACGTAACTTTAGTTGTCGTCGTCTGCGCCGAAGTAGACTTTGATGTCGTCGTTGAAAACGTGACCGTGGATTTAGTTGTTGTTGTCTTAGATAAAGCAGTGCTAGGAGAACTCTGTTCGATTGTCGTCGCTTTAGCACTTGTTGGAATACTTGTACTTGAATGGCGGTGGGCACGGTTGCAGCGGATTTTGTTGAAGCGTTCACCCTTCCTCGTGTACCATTTTCCCTCCCTGCAATACACTTCTTCTCTAATCACTGGAGAAGACTGAAGCCGCTCCCATTTTCCTTTTCCTTTGATGTCTAGCGTAGTGTCATAACCCGGAGCCACGCACTGTATTGTCGCTTTTCCATTGCATGTTCTTCTCGTATACCTGAAAAATATGTTCATACATAGACTAAGTAAGCATTCATTGTAGACAAGTAAATGAATCTTTAAAACTATTGTGTTCTGCTCTGGATTTACATGCAACTTGCAAAACAGCTCTCTGGAAAACTTTTTTTCCATCAGGTAGTGAATTGCAGTTTAACTGGCTCAGTGAGAATGCATTGAAATTCATCCAAACCATTCAGTTTGCACCTTGCCAACTCTACTGCTGGATATCAGCATAAGAATTAACTTTTGACGTCTGAGTTACTGATATACAAAGCACCTGACTGATCAGCCTTCACTCAGGTAGAAACAGGTATTTATTTTCGTCGACCGGAACAACCATGCTAACCTCTCTATAGTGTTAAGTATCAGCTCATCTCGTGAATGGACACACTTTGGCTGGTTTAATGTGGAGAAAGAACTGTGGGAACGTCCAGTCAGCTAGAATTTTTCATTTAACTGACTTGCGTAGACTATCTTATATCCAATTGCTTCTTAGCTATTCCATCGCTTTTATACTTCACTGTAAAGCGATACGAGCACCAGCATCGGTCGGACATTTGTGGGCGGGCGAGCGCGGTGGGAGTTCGGGTCGTAATATTGCAGTTTGATATGGCGCTATCAGGGTGCATTTCTTGCGGGATGCGCCACGCAGCGCCTGCTCAGAGGCGTCGAGCTCTTTCCTGCTAGGTGTATTGAACATCATCGGGATTTGTTGTGCCACTTGCCTTTAACTTCCACTGCAGTGCTGGCCGTCTCACAAAAGGGCTGCGTGGCATTTGTCAGAGATTCTCCTTTCTCACCTCTATCGCTCCTTGGCAAGCTTGCCCATGGTCGTCTTACCTAATTATTTGCTCGATTACTCCTGATCTTTCGTCAACAAGCACTGCTGAGCCAAATATGGCAACGAAAGCCGCAGGGAAGAATAATAATAAACGCATAAACTGTGGAAAAAATTGATATTACGATGGTTTGGTAAATGTGTTATAAAGGTAGAGATGGGAGTGAAGCGGTTTGTCCGTCTTTGAGAGCACGAAGCAGAACTGGAGCAAGGCTGAACTATTCTCAGTACATCGCACGAGCTGGATTAGAATCTGCAAAACCGGTGAAGAAACAAAGTGGTACGAGTGAGAGAGTGGTTCCATAGTGGTAGTGGGAAAAAGCTTATGGTAAAATGTCTAAGTAAAACGAGAGGCATGCTCGATAGTATAAGGCTGTCAGAGAATGACGAGCTCATGCAAAATGAAGAAGCTCGGTTAGCAGTGGTTCGAGCGACATCAGATGGAAAGGGGTTGTTCGCGTTGAGAGATCAGGAAAAAGTGATTAATTGATGATAAATGAGCAAAGCTGACCGATGCTGTCGGGATGATATACTTGATTCAAGCTTTACTCAGATGGGGTATACAAATAACAGTGGTTTTCTTCCTAAACAGCCTTTTGGATTGATTATATGGGATGACCTTTTCAATAAGTGTGAGGTTGGTAAACGGGGATTGATGATGGTCTAAAGTACTAAGAGTTGTGCAAATGAAATTAACATTACCTGTGGCGAGCTGCAGTCTAGCCGCTTCAATTATGCCGATTCTTATCGAGACCCAGTAAACCGTAACCCGGGGGCCATCTCGTAACTCACACTTCGAATCGGTATTCTTACTACCCTGGCTGACGTGTTCAGCCTCGAGGAACAAGGATAGATCTTGATACCTCAAAATCACAGTTACATGATTTACTATGGAGCAATTATGGTATGACACATTATGACACAACTACTTTGTAAGACCGACAGACCATACAAGCGGCATTTTGTCATGGAAATTGTTAACAGAATTGTCCCATTGCCAGGAACATTGAATTTATCCTTGCTGTGATTGGATACACACCATTTTTCTTGAAAGATTGAAACGAATTGGTTAATTTGAGTCTCTAACAAGGGAGGTCGTTCAGGGCGTGGTGCGCTTTTCGAAAACGGTTTTTTGCATATTGTAGGGGCTCATGCAAGGACCTGAAAAGTGTGCTTCATTTTCGCTGCGCGCTTCCAGGAAAGGTAAAAAACGAGTGAAAAGAAATCTTTGGAATCTGCTTCGTTCTGGGCCTCTATACGGCGTAGGTCACTTGCAACTTTGACCAGTTGCTGAGTGGGGGGTCCTTATAAAGGGGCTATTTGAATCGAAGCGAAAAATCGCCGCAAGTGAGCTTCCAACTTGGGTCATGTGCTCAAGGGTGAACGGCTTCTTGCAATGGTTTCATCAACGATAAGAGCGCTAGCAGTGTCGAGCATCGGATGGCCTAGCGGATAGAGTGAAGGTTTCGCAATCGGACAGTGAGGGTGGGGTTGATGGTTCGGCTCCCCTTGCGTCGTGGCTTTTTGCATTTTTTAGATTTCGCTGTTCTCGCTTCCATTTGTGTCTGCGCATGAATATAACTCGGATATTTGCCATTTATGGGCACATTCTGAGTAGCTGTACCTCATGAGTCAGTGCTATTCAACTATTTCGATTCTCACGCACCATTGAGCAAGATTGTTGCTGGACGTTGATCCTCATACAATGGATCTGATTGCGAATTTAGTAATTCTGGTGTGGTGCGATTATAGACAATTTGGGGCCACATCTTCTTTCCACTGAATTCGTTATGTACACCAATATAGGGAACGTTCAGCGCTATTCTGTCGCCAGATTGCGTGGACGCCAAGAATAGGTTATATTTGTGATCAGGACCACTGATTAACGAATTTTTGGTTAAAACAATTGTTTTGACCTTCTTGGGTTTGCTTATTGGGTTGTCCGGGTCCGTAGCGTCAACGATACGTCATCGCTGTTACGAAGATGTGAGACTCCGCTCACACTGCCGACCAAATGGTCACCTACAACCCGAAAAAGTCAAAAAAAATTTTTTCGCTCAAAACTTGCTCCTAGGGGTAATCGACAGTCCTGATCACGATTCTAGACTTTATTTTCGGTTCCAGTGCCATCTGGCACCGGCATAGCGCCGAAGAGCTGAGTCTGTGCATACTAACGAATTCGAACGAAAAAGCAGTTTTGCTCCATAAAAGTAGGATTGTTCAGTTTATCGTGAATGTTTTTGTTAGGACCAATTATTTAGACAAACATGGATCCAAAAAATGAAAAATTGTAGAAAAGCAAAATTTTGTCCTCGGTGGGATCCGAACCATCGACCTATTTTTTACGTTTTTTTATTCGTAGAAGCGCGCAGCGAAAATGAACCTCAGTTTTCTGGTCCTCGTATGTGCCCCTACAATATGCACAAGACCATTTTGAAAAAGCTCACCACGCCCTGAACGACCTCCCTTGTAAGAGCAGCATACTACAAAAACAAGTCGACTTACGTAACAATTGGTTGGACGCAGCTAGTCATTCCAGGTTTGCAGTTCGTCAATGAAATCCATGGACACTCGGCGCAATCTGGAATACGAAAATAAAATTGGAAAGTGGATATGGTTTTCAGTGGTTTACCTTACCTCTCTCACCATGTGGCATATCCCTGATGTCGTGAGGAAAGTAGGGTTCCTGCGGACGAAATCTCCATTCGATTATTGGCGGAATCGGGAGCGGCTAAATCGTAGTAAGGACAGTAGAAGTATTTCATTGCGCATATAGTGTACTGAAAAACTACTATGGTTTTGAGAAGGGTACGGGTGAGTAGAACCAAATCCAAATAAAACCTTACAGTCTAATAGTGAACTTTCACTCATTAATTCGAATTTTCTCTCGAATAGTTCTGCTGCAGTCATCCCTAGTGCGGTAAACCTGAGCATGAGCTCTTGCGATGGCACGGACGGCACGGGCGTGAACGAAGCAAGGTGAAGTCCCGAAGTGGTAATTGCAGTAAGTAAGTGAACGTGATCGTAGTAATGACGACGGTTAACGAAAGCGAGTTTTTCAATTCTACATGCCTCAGTTCTTAGTACTTTAAACCTAAGCTTTGAAGATAATAATTACGTCACGTAAGTTGAGGTACTCTAAGCTGATCAGCCTCTAATTCAAACGATTCTTTTCGTGTTTCCATCGAAGACAGTCCCGCGCTCAAACACCTTGCAGGGGTTCATTCAGGTAGTATCGTCCGCAGTCTACAAGATTGTACCGCATTCGGGGCTTCGTAAGTAACAAAGACTGCGACCGTCATAGGTAGCAGATTTGGCGCCTCCCTAGTTGTACCGCTCACCAAAGCTCAAAGGCTTTCCTGTCAGTTCAATTCAGTTTTTACCAACCCGTTTTTCGTTCTTTCCTGTCAAATGGTATGAAATGCGATAAAGGATGAGTGAGAAGAAGGCGGCAGAATCTTGCCTGCCACTTATTGTTAGTGCTATAGAATCAAAATTTAACGTAATTGTCCGCAATATACAGTCGCGGGATTTGTCTTCAAAAAGCTTTTAGAAACAGAACGTTTTTGAAGGCTCTACCTGTCTAGGCGCAGCTCTTCCTGCATTCCGACTAGCACCTTCTCCTGCGTTATGATAAGCAGATCTTCCTCCACTCCGACGGGCAGCTCTTTCTTTTTGATACGGAGATCGTCCTTTGTTCCGATAGGCAACTGCTCCTCCAGAGTCGTAGAGCACGAGAAAGATAACGACTAAAACTCGAAATACTTTCATCAATACAAGGCACTGATACTGTAATCTGAGCGTTTTTATATTCACACAATATTAATTCAAATAGCAATGTAATGACTGTCCAAAAGACATGTTCAGGATTGGAATGTTTTAATAATTGCTTCAGTGATGAAATAATGTTGCTGTCTCAATATTGTCAGCTGCAGGGCAATCACTGATACTAGCATGTTCCATCATCTTATGAAGAACCAAATATCGTTCTATTGCTCCAGCGAAAACATCAAGAGTATGTTTGTCATGTTCTCTTACATACAGTATCTGTTATTTTTGATAGAAGTTCCTAGAATTCCGGCGACACTCTGATTATGATTTTCGACCAAATTTTCCTTCACTAAAACACCTCCAATCTACTGGGATTGTTTATGGAAACAGTAATAACACATATGAATTAATGCCTCATACAAACAAGTATTCTTTAATATTGAAGCACAAATTCCTTTGTGTAAAGAATAATATCAATATATCCATTGATGCAGAAATACCTACTATATATGCCTTACCAAAGCTACATAAGAATCCAGTCAAATTCAGATACATCACAGGTGCACATAGCAGTAGTGTTAAGCCCTTGGCCCAGGAACTACGCATAGTCTTCACACATCTCAAAAATCACTTTATTAACTACGCCAAAGTAATACAGAATCGCAACAGGACTATCAAGACATACTGGTCTATTAGTAATATTAATATAAGTCAAGAACTACACAACATCCCATTCGACAATCTCAAAATTTACACTGCGGATTTCACGGACATGTTCACAAATTTGGAACATGATCTCATTATAAAGAAAATGCAAGATTGGATCTACACTGCGGATTTCACGGACATGTTCACAAATTTAGAACATGATCTCATTATAAAGAAAATGCAAGAATTGCTTAACATTTGCTTCAAAAATGCCAACAGATCTTTTATTGCCACTAATGGTTACCATGTTTTCTATACAGATGGGAAATCAAGAACAACTACAGATATTACAAATCCAGCGATTTAGTATACCTTATTGACTATCTTTTACGTAACAGTTTTTGTCTTTTTGCTAATAATACGTTCAAGCAGACTAAAGGTGTCCCACAAGGTGGCAATTTTAGTCCACTTTTGGCAGATCTAACGCTCTCTGTCATGGAGTATTACTATGCTAAATCCAAAAAGTTTGATAACAGTAAGCTGTTCATTCCATATAGATATATGGACGATTTGCTTGTTGTACATAACCAAACTGATGGTGATGTGGATGAACAACTTTCTCAAGTTTATCGAAAATACCCTTCAATTGAAAAAACTCATAATAGTGAATTTTCAGCAATTATTTAGATTTGACAATCAATATTGCTAATGGTAAAGTTAGTACTAAGTTGTATAATAAAACGGATGATTTTAGCTTCAATGTAATCAGATTTCCATATAGTGACACAAACATTTCCCTTATCAACAAAGCCTCTGTTATATATACGGAAACGTTGAGGTTAGCAAACACTTGTTCGTTCTTCGATGTATTCGTAAGCAAAATAACGGATATGGTCACCACTCTTTCGAAAAATGGCTACGAAGAAGATTTTATTATTACTAGCATTGTGAAATGTATTTACAAAAATAAATTTATACAAATACTCTATTGCAAATAACTATAAAAAGATAAGAAGGCTGGTTAGAAGTATTCTCATTAGCAGCGATGTTCAACACTAACTCTCCTTTTATCCCTACAATTTTGATTTACCTTTTGTAATCAGCTCGACAGTGTCTTTTACTCAACATTCCCTTAGTTTAGTGTTTCTTTTACTCGACATTCACCATCCACACCAATCCAATTTTCTTCCTCTTACACGTATTTAGTACTCAAACCTGTTATATCATTCTCTCATTTTTACTGTACAATTCCTTCTCATCTTTATTGCATGAATTTTACACGTGAGCTTTTTCTACATGTTTTCTCTTTTTGTCCTATTTCTTAGCTCCTTCCCCTGTGTAGTCCATGTCCATGTCTTCAACCCTGTCGTACTGACGAGCCCGGGGGGTTGGTAAGACTTCGATGATTCGTCTACGACAACGGGCGAAACGGATCATCTGTGCTGTGGAGTGTATGCATTTCCCCAATGTTTGTTTTTCTTTGTTTCTAATTGGCCCATAAGTAATGGCGTTTTATCTTCTTGAACAGTGTTTTTTACATGAAAAGTTGAAGTTGTTTCCAGTGTGTTCTGTGCTGTTCGATAGAAAATCTTCTTCCCTATTAGATAGTATAATTGCCTTTCTACCTTTTCTTGGTCTTTTTCGATTTCTGTCCCATTGTCGGGTCGACACAAAAACGAGTTTTTGACAACAACTCTTTGTACCTTCTCTCAGCTCTCCAATTACGAAAGAAGTAAAGACTTCTGGTATATATGAACAGGGAAACGTGCTCTCTATGACGCCTTGAAGTTGGTTCAAGCGATCAAGATATGAGGATTCAGACCTTGCGAATGTACATCGCATGGGGGGCCCTCCTTGAGGAGCGACTGCCTGCAGAACCTACCCAGTAACTTTCGAACGTCTAACATCAGCTGAGGGTGGTGCTCGATAATGACAAATAAGCATCCCATGACTAAGGATTTCTTCTCTTTTGCATGATTTCCCATAAATAGGGTGACTCTTGTGAGCTCTCACTTGAACTCAGTAGTATATTAAGTTTGATGCTTGTCTGTAAGGTCAAAATTACGGTCAGGTGATTACGATGGAATCTTCGAATAACTTGAACTACTCAGCAACCGGGCCTGTACGGTTTTAGTTTTTTAATCTGACGCAGAAAAGAGAGTGTCGGAAATGCTCAATTTTGACCAGTGATTTGACGCTACCCCCACAAATCCTATCCGCAGCCTCATCGTGGCGTGGGGGTGAACGGTTTTGGACTGTTCCAAAAACGTACCAATGCGGAGGGTGCCACGTCAGAGCCTGGCGAGCTACGCGTGGTTAAACTTTCTTCTCGCCGAAAACAGTAACAGTTATGGGCCTCATTCCCCTGAACCTGAGGGAACCACCGACAGGGCGACGTCGGCTGGGACCGCTCGGGCGAGGCTGCTAAAATCACAGGGCCAACGGAGATTTAAGTCGCCCAGGACTAGGATGACGATCTGTACTTTCAACGCACGGACGCTTGCATCGGAAGCTCACATCGAAGATCTGATGTTGCAAGCCAGGAAGATCAAGTACGACGTCATCGGACTGACCGAGACGAGGAGGCATCGCCCGCTACACGCCGTATACGAGACTGGAGAAGAACTGTTCCTCGGAACATGCGACAGCAGAGGCGTTGGCGGTGTGGGCGTCCTCGTCAACACGCACTTGGCCATGAACATCGATTCGTACGAAAATCTGACGACCCGAATCGGACGTTTGCGATTGAGAAGATGTGGTTTCAG
>MU942619.1:0-17093 GCA_036418165.1 Cooperia oncophora
CCGAAAGTTAGAAAAGAAGTATTTTGAAGGGACCAACTCATGGAAACATTCAGATTTCCGCTAGCGGGTGAAAAATAGCACATCCTCAAATTATAGGGCTCCGATAGTATAATACTAATATGCGTGCAAAGTGAAAGGTTTCCATTCCATGTGACACAATTCACTGCCTCGCGTTCGACTATTCCTTCTTAAAAAATTAGCAACGCCCCCTGTCAAATCGACCACACCTGTGGTGGTGGGAGCATAGCAAGTGCACGAAAAACTCAAAGTTCCACGGGGAAACGCCAGGCTTGAGGTGGACACTTACTAAGGGTATGCCTTGACCATTTTCCTCCCTAAATATTTCATGGCCATCGTCCCTGAAAGCTCATTTTTCTTATACTCGTACTTTAGGGCTTAGTCGCCGCCTCGACCACATGTATGGCACCTGTTTTCGGGACTAACTAGGCTAGAACCTAGCGCCAGCACTTTCTGAACTGAGTCTAAGCTTGTATATTAGGGTATTCGCAAGTTTTTGTTACTATTATTTCACCCCGTAATCGCAGGTTCATCATAGGTTTTAACAACTGCGCAATTTGACATCAATATGGCGCCGGCACCCTCTTGGCGCTGCAATTATTCCATTAGTTTCGCTATAAACTTGCATTTGGAGTCACAAGGCAGCCCTTATCACGAACATGGACGATATGGAAGAGCAGCCATCACCTTCCCCTAGGCTAAGCGTAAGCAGAACGAAGTTGCGCTATTTCAACGCGGACATTGTTATGATGTTCGTGAATAGGACGCCAAGTAACCACGGTATGCAAGTTTATATGGATTTTGGCAAAATGACGGTAACCAAATCTCGTCCCGTTTAACACCGATTGGCGCCGGTGTTGGGATCGAGTTATATCCATGATCAGATGCCTCGGTTACCCGCGGATGAGAGCCTGGGGAATAAGCGTGGCGTCAAGTTGGCACTGGCAGCAATCTTTCACTAAACGGCGCCGGCCCTGAAAAACGTATGCTTACAGACACCAATGACGCTTGATGTACAAGGTTTACTAATTTTGACGAAAAGTGGTGGCAGTCGTGAAGCCCAATCGACAGTTCCAACGAAAAAAAATTTTTTTTGAGAAATCGTTCTTGACCTCTAACTTTATAAAGTGGAAAAATGCTCAGTCTTGAATTGCGCACGTATTTTCCAAAGCTTTACGTCAATAAATGCTTTAGTGGTGATTCAATAAGCGAGTAACATAGTAATTTTATTTTCGTGTTTTTTCATGAGTAGCAGCTGCATCAGAGTGCTTACATTTCCAACATTATAATAGGCAAATTCATTAGGTTGGTCGAGAAGTCCTGCGACACTCTTGAACAGATCTTAGTGGGGAAATCAAAACAGTTCCCTACGCTTCCATGAGACTTTCGTCCTCAGAGCCTAAACGTGGCTCAAGAAAAAAAATTTTATGCATGTGGAAGGGCCCCAAGTAAGGAAAGGGAATTTCCACCAATTTAGAAGACATACTGCGAATTTCGAGCCAGGTTAGGCCTCCACGATGACATCTCTTCAGGTTATGCCAGTAATATGCCAGTTAATGAATGTCACTCAACAACAATCGCGCGTTGCAAAATAACCTTGAATCTTGGACAAAAGTCCAGCTAAGAGGGTGTGGAGACGCCCTTGTTGGTGCAATAGTTAGCGCACTCGCGCGCGGCGCAAAGTATAACCTCTATTCTCATCCTCTGCAGATCTTGTAACTTTTGCTCTTGTAACTTTGTACTTTATCCATATCCGCAAGAGGACCACGTATAGTCCATTTAACTTCAGCATAGCGAAAAACTGTATAACTTTTGCAAGCTTCACTCTATACATTACAACCCAGCATAAAGTATTTCTTGTCGAAACTATATAATATATTCTGTTATGTAATAAAATATGTATGCACATAATGTGAGCAACTCATTTCGGATTTTACGTTGATTACTTCTTTCTGGAGTTCACATATTCAGGGTTCACATATATTCATTTGTTCACATATATTCATTTTTCTTATATGAACAGTCTACGTGAGTGTACAGGGGGGGGGGGGGCAAAAAAGTCACTTCGACCGAGTCACATATCAGCAAAGTTTTCGCTGCCCAGACAGAGGACGTGGATACGAGTACCAGGGCGGAAGATACCCAAGATGTTCCTCGATAAGCAGGAGCTGGCTCTCGCCCATCACCTTCATGTACACCAAAATATGAAGTCATCTCCAGTCGCAGCCTGACTGGAGAAGACCTTTGGAATTCATGTCACCTCCAAACAGCTGCGAAACTTCTAGTATGGAGTCACCCATGGAGCTACCTGGAGACCAGTCTCTTGATCTGAAAGAACCCCCAACATCGAGCAGCTCCGCAACGTCGCTACGGTCTAGGACATCATCTTCACCACAGTCGCCAAGGCGCTGGTTGATGGTATGGACCGGACGTACCTGGAATGGAAAGACCAATATTTTCTTCGTGGGCCCCGGACTGAAGAAGGTGAGCGCTGGCGTTTACATCGAGCAACTCGAGAAGAATATCCTCCCACATGTCGTCGCCCGTACCTTCTTGGAAACTTTGTACTGCTACAGCATTGGGTGCCACCACATGGAATCGAAGGGCATTGGAGAAACTCTCGCCTACTTGGAATGGAAGGGGGCTGAATACCTAAAGAAGGTGGAATATCCAAGTAGGTCACCTGACCTGAATCCCCAATTACCCGGTTCGGGCGGAGTTCAATGGGCCTGAATCCCCTCAATTACCCGGTTCGGGCGGAGTTCAATAGGGTGGTCTACGGTGGCGGAGAAATCGACTATCTCGCTGATCTCAGGCACCACATCGCGGTCGCGTGCCAGAATCTCTCGATGGCGCTCGTCCAGAAGGCTGTGGCGGAGTAATAGTATTTAATATGCTCTTTAATATGGTGGTAGAAATGTCCGATTAGAATTTATAAAGTGTAACTTATAGCGCCACGAAAGTCAATGAAGAAAAGTGACTTTTTTGGCCCCTCTGTATATGCACACGACTTGCTCTAATAAGGGGGACTTTTAGAGTATAGTTACAGGTTTTGACATTTCCTGCACTGCCATTTGAATTGATGAGTCGTTTTAAAAGTTTTTATGCTCAGTGAAAGCAGCCATTAACAGATCCCCTAATCAGCAAGCTTGTTTCATCACGTTCTGTGTGCATCTGAGGATCAAAAATCGCAAATTACAATTGGAGAAACGATTACAGTCTTTTCGCTACGGAAAAGGGAGTGTACCAGCAAGCTGAGGGGGGAGAGGATGGGTTTGACGCAGCGTCATCCCGAATCTCTTCTTTTTTGTCGGTGAAGCGAAAAGAGTGCCTTTTGTCGTTCGTATAAGCTGTTTTCCACTGACTGTTGTCGTTTACCTGCTAAAACAACTGGTGGAGATCAGGCCGGCGACGCACCAAACCAAGCCTCACTGACACGCCCCATCATCCGCAGCGAACAGAACTGTAGCTGGAAAATACTCTGCTAGTCTCAAGGACTACATGCACCCGCATATACAGCGACTCAAGAATTCCGTGCCATGGCATCTTTGACAGCCGCTCCGCGAAATTGGCATTAGTGTGTCCCTGCTCCTGTTAAGGACCCCTGTCGATATTTCGTGGAGTTCGCTACTGCTCGAAAAAAATGCGTTTCCATATTTCCTGCGCAGTCGCCGTGATTTTCTTTGAATTTATCTTTGACCACCGATAATCCTCTCTCAGGCGCACAGTCGTCATCCAGGCACTTGATTAGGCGGCCAAGGGTCGCGACGCGGCTGCGGCGCGTCACGACCGCGGCGATCAGCTGTTTCCAGCCTATTTGGCCATTTTCTCCCTAATTTACACTGTTTTGGCTGCTTTTCTCAGATTAGTTGTTCCTTGTCTTCACAAGGTAAATTATGATTGAGATTCCTCTGATTTTTGCGTACAATTAAACAGTTAAGCAGACAATTGAACAAATACCTAAAAAATCGCAAAAACACTCTATTTCTAAAACAAAAAAGACTCCACGTTCTAATGTACTTCATAAAGACAATAAAACAACTTAACCTGAAAAAATAGAAAATACAGTGTAAATTAGGGAGAAAATGGCCAAAAAAAGGCTGGAAACAGCTGATCGCCGCGTCGCGACCCTTGGCCGCCTAATCAAGTGCCCGGATGACGACTGTATGAGCGCATCTCTGACCGTTTTCAGCCGCGTTTGCATTACTGGCCGTACTAGTAGTGTGCCTCTGCTGCACTGAGAACCACAGATAATTTGTGCGCACCGTATTTTGAGCAATTTTTCTCTTGTCTGACTGTGGTGCCTGTTTCGCCAAGTGCCTGAACAATCTAACAGTCAAAAGATCGATCGCGTTGTTGAGATCGCCACGTCCTAGCCACCAATTGTATAGCAAGCTCGAACAAGTAGTGGAGCAAAAAGCACCCGTTGTCTGACGCGGACCAGGCATAAAACTCAGGGGCGTGGTGCAAGGGAATCCTCAAGTCGAATGTTGTTGAGATGCCTCCTGATAGCATCAAGTGCTCCCTCTGGGACTGAAATTCCCGCTATAACCCTGCAGCCCATCCTCTGGCCAATATTCCCACAGTGATCAGGAGAATTGGTTGGCGTGTAACTTGCTCGTTTCTAAGAAATTGATACCGCAGCCGTTGCTGTTGGTACTCGTGCTCACAGCAGCAGCAGCAGCAGCAGCAGTGGCCGTGGTGGAATTGGTGGAGGTGAGAGCCGAGGCAGTAACCTCGCAACGTAGCCGTGTCTCCCTCGCCAAATGTTAAAGAGATCAATATAGTTGCGTGCATTTCGCTTTCGTTTCCTCCAGGGAAATTGATAATCTCATTCATAATCACTTTCGTGTGATTCTTCACTCCTACGACCGTAACCTAGGCTACTACTCGTTCAAACTTCGAATAAAATGTGGTCAAGTTGAACGGCTGTTTGAAGACTACGCATTCGACTTTGGCACAGTTTGGATTGGAGGGGGCGCTGAATGATAACTCAGCTAGGCCTTATAGGCAACCTTGTGAAGACCTGTGAACTTCTGTGATCAAGGTGGCTCGCTCAGATAACTTCGCAGCTTCACAGGAGTTTACAGATTTGACCAAAACGTTACCTGTTATTTACCATGAATTGACAGAAGGAACGATGGAAAGTGCAAAATCCCCCTCCAAGCCAAGCACTCGACTAGGCACAGTGGAGAAAAGCCCACCCAGTGAAATTTCTTGAATGGGCAGGTACTAAAGAAAAACGGGGTAGTCCTCCGCCCATAAACGCGGACCATTTAACTCCTACAACTTGTTGATTTCTGGCCAATTGAATTGGTTCAATTACCCTGAATGTGTCATTTATTCGATTTTATTCAATCGGCCATTATAATGTGACTACCTAACGCGTTTATCGATTCTCACTTACTATTTTCGCTGCACTGACTTTTTTTACAGTACATTATTTTGGCAAATTCCACCCTCTACGAACCGTTTTTCCGAAAATTTCTACGCGAAATTTTTCGTCCAAATTTGTCTTCGGTGTTACATTAGGTTACAATTGCATAGGGTAGGCTGGACCCTCTGACCACAAATGCTGTGTTCATTATAAAAAATAAAAAATTGAGAAAAATGAATTTGAATCGAAAAAATGAAAAAAATTGAAAAATAAAACACAGTCCTGGTAGGGGAAACTCCTGCCGATCATGGGACGAGCTTGCTGTAAATAATGTGTTTCTGTAGCTGGATGTGATCTTCCTAGCCAGAAAACAAGTTCCGAGCCGAAGTAGTATGTTGACCCAGAATTGACTAGGGAGGGTAAATTATACATTTACACTTACTTCCACATAATTTCCAAAGCCTATGTTTACATCAAAACTTCTCTCCACCATTTTCGATTGACTGGCCCTGTTCGGCGACGGGGAGTGGGAGGGGGGGGGCATTTTCAGACTTTTGCTACTTCTGATCGACGTGTCGAGAGAGCCTTTCGTAGGTTGGCTGGTTCCATCATTGTGGCTCGATGAGCTTGCTCCAGCTTCACAGGAGTTCAGAGGTTCCACAAACCGGATTTAGTGGAGCAATGAAAGTGCAAAATTCCTTCCCCCATCGCCGAACTGCGCCCGATTGACTCACTACTTCGTTAGTACCACACATCTGGAACTGCGCAAATTCCTTGCCACGGACCCTACGTCCTCGTTTTTTTTCAGCGGTGTTAAAAATATCCCTCTAGGAATTAATCCAAGCTTGACAACAGCAGCGTGCGAAAAATTAAAGGCAGAATGGCTGGAGTGTGTATTATTGGAACCACATGTAATCCCAACGATAAGCTGTTGAACGCGATGTCGACGAGAAAAGCAGTCCCATACGTGAGACTTGCATCTTCTCGGGTCACCATTGAGGCCTTTTATAGGTCCCTATTCATATCTGTGCTCTTTATTCAGATGTCCTTATTCAGAGGTAGCAATCACTCTGGTGGGTGTTGTCTATTATGTAAAAGAAAAAAAGCGGTGGCAAAAAGCGGAGCGTAAAATAACACCCTCTCCCGCGAATTCGACCCTTTTCCCCCTCTGCTGCTCAGGGCACATCTCGCCGTTGCGAAGAAAATTCTTCACAGTGCGACCTCCTCCAAAGTTTCCTCTTCTGGTACAGCTCTCCTTCTCCCCTATACTTAACTGAGACCATCTCATAGGTGATCCTCAAGGGACGACGTGCCCTGCTTCTACCACCCTTTTGGGCCATTTTGAAAGGAGATATGGGCACGGTTTGCGACGGATACTTCCGTCTCGCTGTCCATTTTCCAGAATTTAGGAACTCCAATTTAATCATTTAGAGGAGGCCCCGAAAAGCCTGAAATCAAGGGGAATCCTGCAACATACACGTTGACGGATACTCGAGAGTGGAGAGTTATCCGCGGCATACTGTAACGTTTGCCAGTTCCTTTGACTTTCCTGACTTCTTCCAACATTTTAATAATTTACTGAAGACAGCAGAGCCCAACATTCTCAAAGGATTTTAATTGAAAGGTCGTACTCAAATCGCCCTCAGAGAAGCACTATATGGCTTGTCAATGAGGGGTTTACGTCATTACTAAAAATAGAAATTCCCATGGACTTCGCCCACATGCAGTGGGGACTGTCGGAAACGGGATCCGAGGAAGGTTGAGGTGGGGAGGCGCGTGATGAGCACTCATCACGGTTGAGGGTAACCTGAGGCAACTATATAGGGTTTAGCTGATGAACAATTTCCTTCACCGCTATGATAAGCTTTGATACCCTTCTCGAAGATTATTTATATACCATTATCAAATACTACAGCGTTCTTTTCTGTTTCCGTTCGTAGAGGGCGTGTGCCCTTCGAGTGGGTGGAGTCCTAGTGTCGAATGAGTGCGCAAAAAGCGCGATTTTTTTATTTATTTTCCCTTTATTTCGCAAGCGGATTAGGTCCATCTCTACGAGAGAATGCCAACGGTTCACAATAAGTGCTAATCCGTGGCAACCGCTGCCTGCGATAGGATACTTAAACCTGGACAATGGATGTAGTCCAGAAACTGGGAGACGAGGCATCGTACGCAAGCTAACAGAGCATTTTGCCGCCGCCCGTGTCGTGTAACTTTTGTCTTCCCACCCTCCTCCCAACCCAGCCTCTCTTGCCACGCCCCAGATGTTCCGAGCTACACTCGCAGACAGTATATCTTTATGTCTTCTTCAATAAAAGCACTAAAACAGTAGAACATTTCTGGAGACTTTATAAGGATGTTACCTCAAAGCTCAGGGTAGTGTAGGCGGAGCATGACTCACCGTTGCTGAACCACTCCCCCCTGAAACGGTTGGCAGAAGTAAGCGCCGATAAACGACGAGTTACATAACAATTACCCTTCCCGATTACAGTACCATGCGACTCTTCCAATAGACTCTGCCTCCAATGCTAGGCCCCTCCCTTCACAAGGGAGGTCTTTCAGGTCATGGCGGCCGCCTTTTGTGAATGAGTTGGTTGCCATGTCCAGGGTCCATATAAAGCGGTCATAAAATGCGCCTTCCCGTTTTTGCTATTGTTGTTTATGGAATGCCAAAAAATGAGTGAAAACAAATTCGAAAAAAGGGCCCGATTATTGACCGTTGTTATTTGGCTTCTTGCGTAGTATGTAACCTAATGAGAGTGCATAGTTTACGAGGGTTCCTTTACTATGCTATCGGAGAAATTAGGAGCAAAAAATAAAGTCGAAAAAAGAGCATTGAAGAAAAGTGAGTGCCGAAGTTACTTCGAACGTTATCCCGCAACCTTGTTCCGTTGTCGACGGAAGGCGGATAGATTGTGCGTGCGGCTTCTCGAAAAGGGAGGTTTAATGGATCGGACCCTCTGCGGCGACGAACTTTTGCCCACTTCTCGGGACTTTTTGCATTCTTCGGCATTTCCGTTTTCCTATGTCTTCCTACGTTGCCGGATTGATGCCTATATATCACACATGGCATATATGTCATTAAAGACCTCATTCTGTACACTCATAGTTCACGAGTCGACCCTACTTAACTATTGCGCTCTCGAAACATTACTGAGGAAACTCTTGCTGAAAGTTGCAGGCTACGGATTGACCGGATGCTCTTACCCACGAGTAGGACAATCACTTTTGACCACGGCGCAACCTACGGCCGATTTGCTGCAAGAGCATTCTTGCACTGAAATCGTTTTCAACCCGCACGCAGGGCTGTTTTAGCCGCCATTGCGGGGTCGATAATTGCCTCGGCGCATAAAAAATAAGTGTCAGAATCGTGAGCGGGCTACCAATTACTCCGTATACGAACTTCCACCAAAAAAGAAATTTCGGAGGTTTTGGTGATAATGGACCGACCAACTTGCGGTTGGCCACAGTGGCACCGCATCAGGCTATACCCAGCGCTAATGGCTTCCACTTATTAATCCCAGGTATACGGGGGGGGGGGGGGGGGGCAAAAAAAGTCACTTCACGAGTCACGATTAGCCAGGCGAAGTTTTTGGGCAGGCCCAGCAGCAATGTGGATTGCGAGTACCAGGCGCGGAAGATACCCAAGATGTTCCTCGATAAGCAGGAGCTGGCCCTCGCCCATCACCTTCATGTACACCAAAATATGAGTCATCTCCAGTTGCAGCCTGACTGGAGGAAGACTTCTGGGAATTCATGTCAACCCCAAAACAGCTGCCGAAACTTCTAGTGTCGGAGTCACCTATGGTAACTACCTGGAGACTTCGTACTCCATCCCAATCTGAGACTCAACACCGCCAGCAGGCTCCCGACAACCGTTCGCTACGGTCTTAGCGACATGCATCTTCACACGCAGTCGTCAAGGAGCGGCGTTGAAGGGTTATGGGACTGGAGTTGGCTACAATTACGAATGGAAGACCGATATTTTCTTTGTAGACCCCGACTGAAGGTGAGCGCTGGCGGTTACATCAAGTAACTCGAGAAGAATATCCTCCCTACATGTGGTCGCCCGTACCTTCTTGGAAACTTTGTACTGCTACAGCATTGGGTGCCACCACATGGAATAGAAGGGCATTGGAAAAACTCTCGCCCACTTGGAATGGAAGGTGTACTTGTTACCTTAGAGAGAAGTGGTTATATCCAAGTAGGATTCACGCTGACCTCAATTCCTCAGTTATCCGCGCTGCGGCGGAGTTCAATAGGCGGATACTTTAACGGTGGCAGCGGAGAAATCGACTATCTCGCTGATCTCAGGCACCACATCGCGGTTGCGTGCCAGAATCTCTCGATGGCGCTCGTCCAGAAGGCTGTGGCGGAGTTTTATAATAGTATTTAATATGCTCTTTAATATGGTGGTAAGAAATGTCGTCATATAGAGTCTATAAAGTGTAACTTATAGCGCCACGAAAGTCAATGAAGAAAAGTGACTTTTTTTTGCCCCTCCCCTGTAGATATTATGCAATACATATGTATGTCTCTTCTTAGAGCTTGTAGTTGTTAGTTATGATATATACTAGTTAATAGAGGTATAGAAAATCGAAGTTGGATAAGTATTTGTACATTATACTGATAACCACCAGTTCAACAAGACCATCATAGCTCGAACAGCTCGAGGAGAAAAATTTCGCTGAAAGTCTGTATATAGAGGTTATTAACGGCCCTGATCACGGTTCTGACCTTTATAATTGGCGCCTAGGTCATTTGGCGCCAACATGGCTCTGAATACCCCCCCCCCCCCTGCCTGCGGGTTGGGATGCTGCGAGAATCACTTGAGAAACTACAATGCTGCCTCACTGTGTGCCAAATAAAGTACTTTTTTCACCTTGACTTGTATTGTTTTCGATGCAGTGTCGACGAAGGTCTCATTTGCTATGCATACTCGACATTAGAAATAGAAAAGAGCCTAGAAAAATGGTTCAAAATCGCTTTTCCTCAGCAAACTTTTCACCCATTTTTTTGACCTTCCCAGAAATGCATAGCAAAAACGAAACCCATTTTTGTGATCCTTATATGGACCCCTACAACATGCAACAAACCATTTCTGAAAAGCGCGCCATGACCTGAAAGACCTCCCTTGTTAGAGCATCCCTGAAAGCCCCCTGTTTGCACCCATTCGTCCGAAGTACCTTTACTCTCCCAGTTAGTTCTATTACAGTGCCCATTTCACTTGGCCTTAATGATTGTTTCAAGAGTAACGTGAATCCAGATAGTAAAAGATGTCAAGATGAAGGGGCATTGCTGAAAAGTGGGCGGCTACACATTCTGGGCGACCCTTTCTGGTACATGTTATGCCAGTCAGCTTTCGCCACCCTCGAGTTACCTCTTCAGGTTTTTTTTCCTGAAGCACCAGAAGCTTTCCTCACCTGACACTCATTTGAAATTCGCTGTGTCTCATCGATCAGCAAATTGCTTTGTCTGCCGTTGCTATTTACTCCGAACTCATTAAACATGGGAAATCTGAGTGTTCCATGGTTTTCAGCATCAGTTGTGGGTCCATCACACTTGTGTGCTTCTCTATAGACATTGAGTTAAGATTATTCGTTGGCGGCGCAACTCAACGAATTCCCGAATAGAAGCGACACACTCCATCGTTTTTCAAATGCACTCACTCTATTCGTTCAGTGCTAGCCACTCAGAGCTCGAACGGCTTCTCACTGGCTTCCCTGCAAGCCACTCTTTTGGCCAGTTAAAACACATTCAATCTCACTCAGATAGAGCGATCATCGCCTTCACTGATTCTCATTCGATTCATCATCTTTGCTATTTTTGGCCTGAGTTTTCTGTTGCGTATTTTATCAATTTGCCAGGTTGCTGCTACTGGATAGAAGGGCTCTGTGCTAGGGGCAGGGGGGGGAGGCGGACGTATGCTAAGAAATCGACTGCAACGCCACGCCCTAGCGAGTGAGGATCACATTTTTGAGCACTATTTACTTTGCAGGAAGATTCGGGCTAAGCGAGTGCGTAATTCGTATTCAGCAGATCAAAATATTTCAGGAGACAATATTTGAGCCAAATACGGGCGAGAATGTCCGTTCAAAAACTGGTCCCGTTTTGGATGGTTGAGGGCAGTAATCGTTATAAAAGCGCACAGTTTTTTTTGAAAGCTTGCTTTCCGCTGTTTTCAGTCCGCCGCTATCGCCCCTCCCCCCCGTCCGCGAACGTCCCATATTGAAGTCTTACAAATGTTCCTGTAGTTTATGTGCAGTGCTCCTATGACGCCACCCCCTTCTCCAATTTTCGATCGATATTTCGGGTGCAAAGAGAAACTGGCAAATGTTGATGGAAAAATCGTTGGATGTTTAGCAAGGGGTGTGCGACGTCGAGGAGGGGCGGGGGTTTCATGCCACAATAGGGATATTTGGAATGATTTTACCGATTGACGCGACTAAGTGTTCTTTGCCACAGGAGTCTCACAGACGTTTTGACGCATCAGAAATCACTTCAAGTACGGTTGGCCACAATGTTTTCCTTGATTACCTGTTATAGTGGTTATTCCCGGTATTCTTCAACTGAGGTCGGTTATTCTCTCAAGTGGAGTTTCCACACTTAGTAACATTAGTTTAGTGGCCTTGGGAGCTGTCGCCCTGAATTGCACCACCTTTATGGAACAGTACCCAAGGACTCAGTGTAAGACTCACTTTGGTTTTGGGGTACAATAAATTTCAAACTCTCTAGCCATAAGTGGCAGATATCACTTTTTCAGAACGGCTGGCGGGAAGATGTCCACCGATTTCCGAATTCCGTAAGCGCGGAACACGGAATTGGGGGTAGACTTCTCGACATCCAGTTACTCCTATAGATGGCTTTTCTTCTGGAGATTAGAGGGCAAACATTCAAAATTATAGTACCACCGTTTTTTCTTCTTTGTGATATGGGTCGCAGTCCAGTCGAGGCTTGTAGTTGAGAGAGATGAAATGACTCACCGGCCCGCCGTTCACCCACTGGCTAGTTTTCTTTCTGAATTACTGTCTGATCCTGCACTGTTGGGTAGAGAAAATTGCGGAGAGGCGACCATTCCTGGCATGGGTCGGACGAAACCGACTACACTCCGCCTTCTCCCGCTACTGATCGCCAACAAATCCTAAGTAATTTCTGCATTTCATCAGTTTATTAACGTTCTTGAAATAACGATTTTCCAGTTTTAAATGTAGCTGTCCCATCGATTACACAATGGGCAGTGTCCACGTGGACCACTGCCAACTTTCTACCGCACCCAACTCCGGAAGTCGTAGGAATAAAAAAGGTCAATTGCTCCCACTGGCAGAGTGGCGCCATGGGCTTCAATTGGGATTCGTGGCTTTTCTTCTCTGCGAGGACCCGATTTACTGTGGAAGTGTGACTCGAACCTTTGTGCAAGTCATGCCCTGAGTTGATTTTGGGCACCACAAAACAGTGCCAAATCAGGGCCTGGTTGGAGAGGTGATAAAAGGCTTACATTGAACCTGAGCTTTGGCGAGGGCAACTTCATGGCTCTCAGGTCAGTTAAGGCTTTAGAGATTCCATAAGGAGGGTTGCGCTTTGGGAAGTGACACTCCTAAGATCTAATTATGAATGGGGTAGACTTGATGATGGCATATCTTGCTGAAACTGACGAAAGAAGCTGAAGTTCCATCTTTGTCTTCTTGTTCCATGGAGACCCACATCCTATCAATCGTATTGGCAACCAGGAAACGTAATAGGAGATATGGCGTAATCCGATTTATTCATGCTGTAGTTCTAGAACGGCAATGAAAAGATAGGAAATGGGAATGGAATGTTCAGCTGCGTGATGGTTTTTATCGTCGTTTTCAGCCTGTGACGTCGGCATTTCAGCAGCTGGGCAGCGTCGAGCTTTCACAATGAGCTTTTAAGAGCGATTAAGTTTCCTTTTAATTCGCACAATGTCGCTCAAACTGAAAAGCTCAGCAAGCTGCCCTAAAAGTTCACAACAAGGGAACGCTGGAATGCTGATGGCTTGACAGGATCGCTACCTGAGAAGTACTGGAGTTGAATCGAATTTTCGTTTGACGTCTACGAAATAAGAGCTAATCAGCTGATCCACTGACGATGATGGCAGTTTTATCCGGTAGCTAATCACCTTAAGGGACAACGTCAGCAAAGGGCAATGAATGGATAAGCAGACGAACAGAAGGAATTTGTAGACCGTCTGAATCTAGTAATACTTTACCGGGAATCGATAGCCGATTTCGAAGGCGGAGCCGAGAAAGTCTTTTCGAGCCTTGCCCACAGCTCGATCCCACTCGCTTCGCTACTCACAGAAAAACTGTTGGGAAACTGTATTGTCATGGTGACCTGGAACCCATTTTGTCTTGGTGGGACCTTTCCTCGCTTTCTCCCTATCCTTCACCGTACACCAACGATTGACTCAAAGTCTCTGAGGCCGCACCACGATGACTCGAGTCTCTTGAAATGTGTCCTGTTGAGGTACACAGGCGCTGTTCGGCTTAGGGGCGGGTGATGGGCATTTCGCACTTTCGCTGGCTCCTCTCACCAGTTCATGTTGAGTAACAGGTTTCACTTTAGTGAAGCCTGTAAGCACTTGTGAAGCGGTGAATTTGAACAAGTGAACCACTTTGTTTGCAGAAATTTACAAGTCTTCTCAAGGTAGCCTGTGCGAGTTTAGCCAAACTTGGGGTTCTTCCAAGCCGCCGCCAAAGTTGGTGCCCCTACCAAGCCGAACTGCCCTGAAATATGCACTGCTTTTTGTGCTGACTGCATTCTTTCTTCAAGATCTCAGACCCCTTGATGATTGTTGGAGCCTTTCTGCCTCTCATTTGGATACTGGTAAAAGCCTTAGATGGCTGAGGAGGAGTTCAACTGAACTTCCACTCCTTCCCCATTCCCTTCCCTTTCCACCTTGTAAATGCAATAAGCTGTTTCCAATGAATGCGTGGGATTAAGTGACCTTCCGCGAAATTATCATAAATGTGAAAATGAATGATTGAAATCCTGCTGGTATTTCAATAAAATGTCATCAAACAAGTAATGCCAGACTTTTCCACTGATCAATAGTCCGCATTTAATGCTCCTGTTTTTGATGCTTTAGGCGAACATTGGGCATAGCGAGTGTCGTGTCGAGCTCTTTATACTTCCGGGGTCAGTCTTCTGGTAATGGAATCGTCTGAGAGGATCGTGTGGGCAAAAAACATGTCATAAAAGAGACGCCAAAAATTTCATTGCAAAAAACTCAAAAGATCCAGAAAGAATCCAAAAGTTTTTGCAAAAATTTATAGTTTATGTTTCTTCCTTCGAACATTTCGGTGCCTAGCACCTTCTTCTCTGGTGCCTCCGTTCTGGACTCTGACCTGGTCTGCTGCCTCCAGTATCCGCCAGTATGCCGCCGCTGCTCCTTGCGAACGCCGCGCCTTCTAGTGTATTTGTATTTACCCTTTCCTACCCTTCAAAGTCATGGTTTCACTACGATTTCACACAGAAGGGAATTGTGCAGGATGCATGACTTATCCTGAAAACTTCGGATCTCATGGCACGTCAAGAAATTCTCAAGTGAAGGACTATTTGTTCAAGAGGAAGGGTGTCGCAAGCTCAGGGCTTAGCATAACTAGAGGATACAACAGACGAAGGTTATTAATAAGGTATCTGGACTCTTCATGAATTCAGAGTACATCTAGATGGGAGAATGGAGTAGTGACAAGTGGCACGCTTGCCATGCGCGCGTTTGACGGAATCGAATCCCGGCTCGCGACAACAGGACACCCAAGCACTTCCTAATTTGGGGTATGGAAAATCGTATCAGAATTCCATCGGGACAGGATACGCTCCGGTCGACTTATACATTGGACTGTCTACATGAAGCTCGGATCTATGACTCTGGCTAAAAGGAGGGTTGCTGCTGCACATTGCCACAAGAAGGATTGATCATCAGCGATTACTTTATCGTTTAACCCTTCATCCTCAAAAATACCACTCGCAAGTGGCGACACCTCGTTGAAATGGGACTTGTCAAACCGGGTGTAGTACATGACATCCAAAGAGCAACATCGTGCGCAACTTATAATAGTATTTCCTAGCAAAATGGCCCTGACACGCTACAGCGAAGGAACATCCGCCGAGACTTAACCAGGGATAGTGTATGGCGTAAGCTGAGAGAGGCTGCGATGGGCGCATGTGGAAGGTTAGAGTTCAAGGAAGGTGGGATCGATGCGACTAAGTTTAGTTTTGTGTCGTGGCCCAGTTCGGGCCTGCAGACTCCCTCACCCGAGGGATCTGATCTCTATAGTGGACTATGAGGCGTGGCGTATCCCACTAATCTGATCTTGATCAGTTCACGAGTGAAGATGCTCAAGAAAGCATCCGTAAACCGCTAAAGGAGTTTGGGTAGTAATGTATGGAAATTACCCCTCTGCAGATGAAAAGAAACTCCATGTTGAAATTGCTCCTCTATTGATTGAATTTTGGCAAGCAGTACTTATCTTGCTAACTAATTGAGTAAGGAAGTTATGCATAATCACAAGCGCGAAACCACACAGTTCGACAGCAACAGTTACTTACCGTCTTTCCAGAGAATTAGAAGAAATAATAGTGGGCAGAGTCATGCATTCTAACAGAGGCCAACGCCCCCAAATGGAGGTTCTCTGGTACCAGTAAAAAACGCATCCTTGGTTTTTTTGGGTCCAAGATCTTGAAGAAGCTTTGTGATATGCAGGGAAGGAAACCCTCAGCTTTCAACATCTAATTTTATTCCTCTACTGCTGAAGTTTCAGCCACTGAAATGTTGAAAACTCGCTTGCTCCAGAAGGTTCCCTCGGTAATTCTGAGGCGAAAACGTTACACCTCGTTTGTGACTAGTTTAGGAACATTTAGGTGGAAACTTCCGATAGACAGCGAATTGGGCCTGTCTTTACAAGATGTTGTTTCTGAAGGGACTTACAGTTACCCGAAAAATTTTCAAGGCTAAGCGACTGTAGTAACCCCTGAAATAGCGCGCTCCATTACCAACACGCTGGAACAAAACCAACTACACTGTGTTCCTCCAGGGCTTCAGTTGTTCTTTCAAGAGCCGTTCGGCTTAAGGGGGGGATATTTCGCACTTTCGCTGCCTTCCATCGTCGTGTTCATTGCTTTACAAAAGTGCCGGGAATTCTTTTCAAGAAATGACAGTAGTCTCTGTAAACCTTAACTGGTATCACTCAACTGCGTCACGTTTTCACATCATTGCGTCACGAGTTTCCACATATCTCTATTTGATTGCTCCTCACGACCATGGGAAGTGGAGAAAATGTGGAACATCCCCCCTCCCCAAGCCGAACTGAGCCTTACTTTATTCGTCCCATCAAAACCAGTGGTTTCTATAGCACATTTTGCTTTCATTATCCTTGTCGTCGCTTTCTGTTACATTTTAGTTCACAGAGAGCACATCGGCAACGGGAAAGGGCCTTTCACGAACCCTCCCTGCAAAATTTAATAAATGACCTGTTGTTCAATGTATGCAGTCGGAAACTAGTGCTTTTTGTGATGGCTCGACACGACGATGGAAAGTCATCTTTACCAGTGCTTATCAATTGTTATCACCTTTTGTCACCCATCGTCAACATCACCGCCCCACCCAGGACACACCTTGCCGTTGGAGTAAAATTCTGCAAAATACGAGCTCTTCCCCCGAAAAATCCTATATTTCGTACAG
>MU942624.1:0-13894 GCA_036418165.1 Cooperia oncophora
AGCTTTCTCGTTCTTAGGCCAGATACCACTTGGCGTAACCTTCTCGATCGATGCGTCCGCGAAACATGTGCAGTGAAAACCTTTTTAGTTCGTGCTTCATCCTGCTCACTGGTTTGCCACAAATAAAACCTCTTCAAACCTCTATCTCTGTGCAGCCAGGACAAGTACGGTAGGAGCTTGTGGTCACTAATTCAATGATTTTTGAGTACTACGAAACAGTAAATAGAATTTCAAAAGAACATAGAAATGTTTCCGGTAACCTTCTTTCCGTTGCCAACGTTTCCGTCGCGTTCGATCCTCCACGGTCAAAGTAATCCGAGTTGTCTCACCTGTAATGAGTTTGACTAGCAAAAATAGTGTTTCTCCAGCAAAGCTTCAGGAGGTAGAGAGATGCGTGGGGAACGATTCGTGGCGAAGTCCAGGTAGTCCACCCGCGGAAGAACCACTTGACATAACGGAGAGCCGTGCCTAGTGACTGCTTTTCGGATATCCGCCACGAATCGCCCCACATTTCAAATCCTCTCTGCTCCTCTAAGCAATTATTCCAAGACCAATAAGAAAGAGGTTCTAAGTCGGATCCTCAAAGAAGAAATTGAAAATATAGGAAACCAAATGCTGACCAGGTAGAAGTCCGACTTCTTGCACTTTCATAGAGGCCACAATGGTTCCGCGTTGTCGGCCACAGCATCCAACAATCTATAATAAGAAAAACTGAACTAAGAATGGCAGAAAGAAGTAATAATACTTTAAAATTCCAATTAAAAACATCTTTGACATAAATGAAACTGTAAAAGTCGCAATGAAGACGCTGTGAAAACAAACTTCAAGCGATCGTGCTTCTCCTGAGGTAGAACCCACACGACTACATATTTTCTGTCACAATTTCACACATTTAAAATAAACCTCACCAGTTCTTCCTCTGTTGCCGCTGTGGAATCTCGCATATATGGAGCGTCCAGGTTCAGGTAGGGATATACTTTGAAAGTTTTCTCTGAAAGAACTTACACTTGATATCGTCACAATCAGTAGGGGCGGTTTCAGAAGCGTGGAGTGAGCACCGTGGTTTGATCACGAACCAATCACTAGGTAGGAAAGGCAGCCAGAGGCAGGCCCTCTTCCACTTCAACCCGTCTATACCATTCGTCCGCGATCGTGGCGATGGTATCGCCCCGGGTGGGCCCCCTTCTGGTTTCCGTTTTTTCTTTTACTGTATTTTGTTTTTTTCTGTTTGCCTTTTCTCTTCTCTTATATTGAATGGTTGATTAAATTGTGCTTTTGTTCTTTTATTTTGTTTTTTTTTTTTTTTTTGTCGCTGAATTTTTTTCCTTCAGGTCGCTCTCTGACATACCCAGCGTTCCAGCGAAACTGGCTTAACGTTTCGATGACTTACCTGCCTACCATCTTCGATGTCGCCCGTTCCTCGGGACATCGCCATAATGCTTGTTACTACACGTGTAACGAACTGAGCCGTAGTTGTCACGGTCTATCTGAAACAGTCTCGCGATCAAAATAGAGAAATGAAAATGGTAAGAGGGTCAAGCTCCCGCCGTTGACCAGTCCCTTTTTAGCAGTTGGTTCGCATACCGTTCAAATACAGTAGTGATTTTATGAACGCGAAGTGGTCCATATAATTGCTTGTGCGGGTCAACCGACGTACAAGTCAATGCTTTTATATGCCAGTATGACGAGATAACTCATCGGTCCAAATGGAACACCTGCTTGGCCTGGGCAGGAGCCGATTTGGGATTCTAGGCTCCATGAATAGGCGCCTGGCTGGCCTTGAAGATGAGACAGGATATGTGTCGCCAGGGGTATATTACACTCCAGCCCCATTCCCGTGCCTTTTTGATCGGAGATCGGCACGACACTTCAGCTCGGATCCATTTCACCTACACGAGGTAAGGACCAGAATCCACGAAATTGTGGGTGCAATTTGTCTTCAAGTAGAGCTATCTGAAAATGCAACCTCATCCACTTCAGCTCTCAAAATAGAATGCGACCATAAAAGTGCGCCTACTATGATTAGAACAAGCTTGAAAAGGCCATAATCAAGAAATGGCGATGACTATACTGAATTATCCTGGTAGAATACTGCGGGAATCGAAGCGCTAACCTTGAACAGCCTGACTGCAATGAGGAAGACTTCTCAGACTCCATGGGCGTATTGTTTGCGCTCACCGAGGGGATCTCCAGCATTTAAAAAGATTTCCCATGCTGGTTCCAGATGACATTAGTACACTTCGACACTGGTGAGACCATCGTACACGTCTTGGTCAAATAGTAGACGGCGCCTTCGGATGCTTATTACTAATTTGAGCAGAATTTCGCGAGGTCCCGACAAGGGGGTATGGCAGCTTTAGCAATGAGGAGCTAAAAAATGTCCCATGCTTTTGACCCTCCCCAAAAAATCCGCAAATAACTGTAAGCTACGCATGTTATGCTCGGCCACAGGCTTGTATCCATAACAGAGGACACGACGTACTTACAGTTATTTGCTTGGTAGAGCGTAGGCAATTAAATTGTCAGAAAACAGCTAGATCGCCACCAGAAAAGCAGTGTCACATTAGTGATTCGTAACCACAACCGACCTCCAGTCTCGAAGAGTGATGATAAGGATAACGTCGACATATGACGCGGCCAACTGGACGTATGACAAAAAGTGAGATGAACTTCAGACGAAAGGGACGTCCAGAGGAAGCCGAGCTTCAGAACTGGTACTGAATGCCTCCCCTCCAGCAGGTAGAACTCTTCTGTACAATGATCTGCTATCATCCTAAACTTGTGATATGCATGTTCATAGCAATGAATCGTAATGTTCTTCATATTTTGCATATTCATCCAAAGAAAAAAAATTCCATCAACTGAAGCGCAGATCGATGAGTTCGTCCATGAAATTATGTCGGGATTCGTACGATAGGTCACTGTTTTTGTTCCGCCAACCAGTCTCGGCCACACCCGTCAATCGGACCAGAAGGCCACCGATACGAACCTCACGAGTACAACCAACATCGATTACACCCTGAAATGAATGAAACATGTGTAAGACCATCCTAGTGGTTCCAAAAATTATTGTGAATATTATGTATCCGAAAATACTCTTACTCCTATTGAATTATTCCGAAGCTTCCAAAATGAGAAGTTTGACTGCAAGGTGTCTAAATACTCTTCGCAAGAAAATTGACCAGGTTTTAAAGTTCCTTGACGGCGTATTCCGCGTTATTCCTATGGGCGGAGCCAGGGAAGAGCATGAGCCTTAGTCATTCTTATGCAGCACATACCTTTCTGGATGGTAGGGTCACAGTCTTGCAAGCGCGCCAGTGGGGAGGCCCAGTAGCCACTCACACTGTGTGTGGAATATACATTCTCGTCCCGGAGATGGGGAGAGTGGCCTGCGCACTTCGTTTCAACATGACATGGTTGCATTTCTCGTGAGACATTTTCGCCCAAAACAGCTGTCTTCCTCTCTTCTGCTGGACAAAGACATAATATCAATTCCCCAAAAAATTATTCAACAGAAGCGGTGCTGCTGCTGCATTACTGATGCAAGCCACAGCCTCCCGTTTCCGATCTTCGAGATACGGGTGTGCATTCAAGGAAGTTCTTAAATCCCTCGAGAACTGAGTACCAAACAAGAACAACGAAAACAAAATGCCACAGAAGGACCGAAAAGGTCCAAAGAGTCGAAGTACTTCCAGGTCGAATGCAGTTGTTACGACAGCTCAGATGTAAATGATGACAGTGAGAAAGAAGGTGAAGGTACTCCCTTAGTGCACCAGCTTGAAGGAAGGAGAATGGTATGAATCCAAGAAAGTCACAGCCCTCAAAGTCTGACTTCTGAATTGATTATGAAGAACGGCACGCTTTGGACGAGTTCCCGTTTACTGATATGATAGATTCAAACTGCGCCTTTTCACTAGTTTCTGCACGATAAAGAGCTTCGTCCATAAATAAGGTTCCTGTTGAACCTTCCTGTAACCAGTCGCGGTTTTGCCAAGCTGACTGCGGGTCGAGCGACGTAACTTTATGCAGCAAGAGGGGATCGCGGGGTAGGCAGATACGTTCCAATTCCACAAGAGGGCCCAGTTCGGGGGAGGGGGGCAATAGAATAATGGAATAATTGTAATTAAATAACAACATGAAAAATATTGGTCTCATCGACCAAATAAAATGGGTGGAGTCGATCAGGGAACACCCACTGGGATCTGACATATCACCCATACGGCAGTGAACCGATACGACCCGCGCACTAGACGCCATCCATCAGTGAATCCAACTAACGAAAAGTCCCCGCCTTCGTGGGGATTCCAGCTAGGACTGCTTTTGTTCTACTCGAAGGACTTCGATGGTGAATGCATGCTCTTTAATCTTACGGCTGCGAGTAGGCGTTCAGGATATCGAGCCAACTGTTTCAAGATGATGGATTAGTAAGACATACGTCAGAATTTCGTTTTCTTACGGAGCAGAGCCCAACAAATGTTTTATAAAAACGAGCATGACCTCTAAGTGTACAGTTGGACAACAACATAGCAGAAATTTGAGAAGTGGGCAGAAACAAAGAGAAAAAAGAAGTGTAAAAGAATTTTGTGCCCTGTTAACAGCAACTATCACATATCCCGAAAATTCCAGAGAAGGCGAACATTCGTAGAAACATACGAAAAAACAAATTCTTCTCGGGCAGTTCCGCGACGGAGGGGGACATTTTGCACTTTTGCTACTTCTCACGACGTGTCCGATCTAAAGCCTCTTCCGAATTGACAGGTTTCAACATGATGGCTTTTACGAGCTTACTTCAGCTAAACAAGAGTGCCCATATTTAACATACTCATATACCGGAACTAGTGCCCCCCCCCCGTCGCCAAACTACGCCGCCATACCTTTACTAAGAAGGACTATCGCAGGCAGAGAGTTTGTTAAGTTTGATCGTGGAATAAATAAGTTCCTTGTTGCAGTCTCGCGGTTTTCCCCGTTTCACATGCACTATATTTTCCCACATCTTCCCCCACCCGACAGCGAAGTTTTGGGAACAGGGCACAGCATTGGTTGGGGAATCCCCATAGGGGGGGTCGTAATGAGTGCGGTAGCCAGTATCGAGCAGCGCAAAGGTGTCAGTGTGCTGAATCCTGTGTAGCGGAACTTGCTTCGTAGAGAACTCGGATATGTAAAAAATGAGTACAAAACTTTCATCCATCAAACTAATCCGAAATAATTGGAATTATTAATAAGTCGACAACATCTCGTAAGTGATTAAACACTACAACTCATACTCTGGTTTGCTGCGGATGATGGGGCGTGTCCGCGATCACGCTTGGCGCTGAGCCAACCTGTTTTTTTCGACAAACGACAGGACTACCATATCGTTCGTACAGACGTTTTCCCAGCACTTGGTCTCCTTTATCGGAATCAGCAACTATCGGAGCACAGATCTGGCGGCGTCGACACGGACACGCTACATCATCCGCAAGGGAAAACACTGTAGACAAGTGCACAGGTTCGCCATGGACCTCCCTGAATCCTACAGACACATTTGCGCGCGTGGACACACTTTATGCACAAGTTGCACCATCCCATCACTTCTGCGCGGACCTCAGTGCGCGGCGCATCCAGAGGCGTGATCAGCTCTGAACGAACCATATTCTGCTCCTGCTCCACCACAGGATACGTTCTACATGCGTTCCTGGTTATTCGAACACGTTCACTTGAAACGGTACACAGGAAACGGGTTTTTCACGAGCTCGTAGTACTCCCCAACAAATCCCCAACGCCAGATCTCATGAATCCCGAGGACTTCCAAAACAGTTCAATAGGTTTTTAGAAAGAGCAAGTCTTCATACACTCGAATCCGTTCTCAGATTTGTGAAATATTGAGTTACAAAAAAATATATTGATTCAAACGCTGTTTCCAGATAAAAAAAAATCCCCAACGAATCCCCAAGGCAATTTTCTCTGTGATTTTTGCGACCTTCATGAAGATTTTAGCACTTTTAGGAAGATCAAACCTTCCTCTACACGAATACGCTTTCCCCTTCCCCATAGGTCTGCTTTTGAGGAAGTTATGGTCCTTCAAAGACACCCTACTTGCCGAAAATTTGTTTCCCACGGTTGGTCCTGCACAGAATTCCCTTCCCCGCACCTCGGCGCCGATTCAAACAGGTGCGCGCGGGAAAGTTATTCAAAGAGGTTACCTCGGCTTCGTTTAGACAGCAGATGTTATTTATAAATACCACCAATCACGCCGTGCAATTGCGTACTCATTGCCGCTACCGTATCCACGTCTGATTCATGTTTACGGTGTGGATACTTCGCTAATCGTAATTAAGCAAAGGCAAATAAGATGGCTGTGATTGTGCCGAAGGAGATAGTGAAGATTCAATTTTGTTTCAAGCTTGTTTTTAATTGGCTTAATCACTGGCGCTTTTACTCCAGACCCTTTGCTAGTAGAGGATGCACTCCTCAAGTCAAACCGAGACTCCTGGTTGTTATAGCGTGCTTAATGGTGGTTGTTTCCTGGTCAAAATGTCTATCAAGTGCAAACGTGACTGAAGGGAGGCAGGGGTGGGGAGTCAGGGTCAGTGCTCCGCGGAACGCGCGACGAAGGGGTCGTATGTTGCATGCGGGTAGTACATTGGATGGGGTCGTAAGTGCAGGTGTCACTACTGCGAAAAGCTGTGGCAAATAAGTGAAGCACTGCCTCGTTCCCGTGTCTCGCCGTGGAGTGCCGTAACTCCGCCTCTCTGCAAATTCATGATAAATTGATGTAGTGAAAATGAAACTACGACACAGCAGAAAGCGAGGTTAGTCTGACAATAAGTATGATAGGCGGAACATCTTAGTTGTAGGATAGGGTTGTCCTTCCTAAAGCTTGTCCACAGGTTCATATTTCTATGTCTCTGCGTTCTCAATTGGAGACGAATATAAGTCGCGCGTTACGTAGAACGGTTTGACAGCGCTATGTACGCCCGTACGATGTACGTCGCATGCCTACTACATACCCCCCGCTCGACAACTTTTTCGCCGAGTATAAACCACAACCACAGTCAGCCATGTCAGCCATCGTACGAGCATGGGGGGGGGGTCGTAAAAGCTCGACCGAAATCCCGCATCGAATGATTGTGCCCTTTTAGGGAAATACTAGTAAATTTTCGGAAAATTCCGGAGAAACTGGAAAAAGTGGTAGGAAAGTTGAGGAACTCCAGGAAAGTGGAAGGTAGGATGGGAAGAGAGGGTCCTGTCAGAGGAGTGTGGATTCAGTCTGCTAGCTTACGCAAATTACTAGGTCAACAGTATGATCGGTCCGGTATCGGTGGATGAGGCTGACAATACCGCTGGTATACGCCGCGCATAGGGCTCCTATTCTGAATTGTGGAGAGAGTTCCAATGTATACCTGTTGTGCAACATGGCGAAGAGCTTTTCACAGATGAAGAAGAAAATTTTAACATAAAAATCCAGAAATCAAAACAACGATAAACCACTGACCTTTATAATTTCACCACCAATATACGGCTCGTTCATGCCTCTATCCAATGTAACGTCGAAGTGGTCCACCTGAAAAAATCGATTCTCGATAAAACCAATCCATATATGTGGAAAGTTTGTTCATTTCATTTGTGAGGAACAGCTCTACCTATAGCATTAAGGAAGAGGTGAAATTGAGAAGTAGTAATTCAGACATCGTAACATCAATCTAAGAAAAAGAGGGAAATATTTAGTAGCTTCTTTTCCGATAATCGCTTTTTGGCGCAGCTTGGCTTAGCTTGGGGGTCCCTTTGCACTTTCGCCTCTTCCAGTCGTCGTGCATTGCTTCACGAGAATGGGCAAGTGGTATCTACAGATTTGACTAGTATCTTTTCATGGCTTCACAAGATTTCGTGGATCATTTCCCTACCTCGTTCGACACGACGATTGGAAAGCAAAAGTGCAGGATGCCCCTTCCTTCCACCCCCCCCCCCCCCCTCAAGAAGATCTGACCCGATTTTCTATGAATGTATACGAACCTTCATCGCTGAGTCTCATTATGACATAGATGTATCAGTATGTCGTGGCGACTGTGGACAATATCTGAAATGATGATGTTTTTGTAGAAGGTAACAGGTTACCAGGCTTCATGGAGTCATAAGAACCCGATTTCGAAAATCAACGAACGATAAAAGTGCAGTCACAAAAACGATAGAAAACTTTGAAAGCGAGGAGAAGGGACAGAAATATACTTGTTCCGTGAGGATGAGGCGTGTCAGGGACTAGGTTTGGTGCAGTGCCAGCTTGTTTTCCACCAATGGTTGCCTCTTCGCTGCTTGAGCGCTTGGTGGAGAATAGTCGGGTGAAACCCAGCTCGCTTGACACTCTCCAGCAACCACATATGTATCTGGGGCATTGACACATAAGTACTTTCGTTTTTTTCAACCGGAAATTTCGTTCCAAAGATGAAGTGTTTTGCTAGCAAGCTCGATATCATCTGATAGGAAACTTCACGTAGTTTTAGAATAACAAAACGGCTTCGGTGTTGGGGAATAAATTTTGTGGATTTTTTCAGTCGTTGAAGTTGAAAGCGAAGTCGGCGAAAATTAGCACCTTCGACAACTGCCTCTATTTACGTATAGTCGAAGTGCTAAAATTGCTTAAGCTGCTCCATACATTTGGGAAAGGTTCGAGCTAAGAAAGTTCCAGCAGGGAATCCAGGCCAGAACGCTTTTGAAGCAAGATTTTCAAGAATTTGAGAGTTACCATCTTCACTTGCCGATATTGAGCAGCTCACGTCTGTTCCACCTGAAATTTTATGCTAATATTTGAATGTTTCGCTGATATGTTTTGCATGTTCTGATAGCAAATTTCGTGCTCTATAACACTGCTATAGAAATCTGTTCTCCAGAGGTGTTTGCTTTCTGTTAAGTTCAGGTTATCATTACGGAACCGCGAAATCTCCGTTTGAGAATAGGGTTCCGTTCTCGCACTTATTTTATGAGCTACTTTATGGATGTTTCCGGCGTAATGGATGTTCTACTAACGTTTCTGATAGAGAAATTTCGTGCTCTATAACACTGCGTTGCAGTTATTTTGAAAATCCGTTTGATGAACCTTGTTTTTCAGGTGGATAATATGGAATGTCAGGTCGATAAGCATCAGCACTTCAGACACGGGCGCGAGGAGGGAGCACTGCGATCTGGTGAGTAAGGGGTGGGGGATCAGAGGCGACCGGCGACTTCTAACGGAGATCGGCGCGCAGGGGGCGGAAGGCCCCTCCTTTTCGCATTCCACTCGAGGCTATCAGTACCATTCTTGAGAAGCGTTTGACCACCAATTTGGGGCTTTTTGCAGAAAGAAGCATCTCCTCGCCCGACACTTGGCGTATTTCCCTGAGTCGGCATCAGCGCAGCTCTGAGTATCTCCTCTGTGAATGCGAAAAGGAGGAGATGTCTGAAGTGCTGATGCTTATCGACCTGACATTCCATATTATCCACCTGAAAAAACAAGGTTCATCAAACGGATTTTCAAAACCGGCAAAGCAGGTCTATAGAGCACGCAAAATTGGCTTATCCAGAACATATAGAACATTAGTGAAACATTCAAATGTTAGCATAAAATTCGTGGAGAACGGGAACGCTAGTTCTCAACGACTTCGCGTTCCGTAATGATAACCTGAACTTAACAGAAAGCAAACACCTCTGGAGAACAGATTTCTATAGCAGTGTTATAGAGCACGAAATTTGCTATCAGAATATGCAAAACATATTTAGGCGAACATTCTAACTGTAGCCATAAAATTCATGGTGGAAACAGACGTGAGCTGCCCAATATCGCGAGTGAAGGGGTACTCTCAAAATCTTGAAATTCGTTCCAAAGCGTCCTAGTGAGATGCCCCTTGCTGGAACTTCTAGCTCGACCTTTTCCAAATGTATGGAGCAGCTTAAGCGATTTTAGCACTTCGACTATACGTAAATAGAGGCAGTTGTCGAAGGTGCTAATTTTCGCCGACTTCGCTTTCAACTTCAACGACTAAAAAATCCACAAAAATTATTCCCTCAACCGAAGCCGTTTTGATATTCTAAAACTACGTGAAGTTTCCTATCAGATGATATCAAGCTTGCTAGCAAAACATTTCATCTTTGGAACGAAATTTCCGGTTGAAAAAAAACGAAAGTACTTATGTGCCAACCCAATAGATGGTATTGCTGGTGAGATCTATCAGTCGGTCGCTTCAAAGGGCAGTCGCATCTGGAGGATTGTGGTTTATCGCATAAAAAGGAATAAAAGTAAAAACTTGTTTGAATGGATGAATATAGCGGGTTAAATCCATATAAAGTTTGATGCACAGCTTCTAATCCCAGATTCGTTGAAGCCAGCGTAAAAAAGAAGGTAGAAAATACAGTACGTTAAATTTTAGGCAAAATTTCAGGAAATCGAAGAAAAGTTTCAAGAGAAAGTAGTCGAAGTCTTCTTGCCAGCAACTTTTGGTAAGATGACCTTAACTAATCGTATCTTTCTACTTTCGAACAGTTTATCGAGATTCGGAAATCGAAACGAGCAAGAATTGGGATTGTTTGGAGTCCTGAGAGTTTTTCGTGACAAGTATGACTGATATTGTTATTTAAGATCTGACGAAGCTGTTAATACAGCGAGCTCACCGATAAAATTCATTCGAGCAGATCCAAGAAGATCTTACAAAAATATGAGGCTCAGGCATACTTCGATTATCATAATCCGTAACATGCTGTGAACCGCGTGACATACACGGTGTGTCATGCATTTTTCTCCCAGCGCTATTTCACATGGTATATTTGGCATTTATCTCATGCTAGAACACGTCCGTAGACACGGAGTTAATTTATTTCATAGGAAAATGAAAAAAAGATAAGGTTACTGTAAAGCTATAAGTTACTTCAGATGTAAAAGATAGCGAAATGATGCGGAGATCCTTAGAGAAAGGCGGTCCGCAATCTGTTAAAGTGTTCACTTTGCCTCGGTAAAAGGGGAAGACATCCGGAGAATGTTACAAGGGTTATAGAATCCGCAAGGGCGGTTGTACTTCTCGACGTAAAGAAAAGGACGATAGAGACTATAAAATGAACAAGAAAGAAGTCGTTAATGGATTTGAAGCTTCAGGACAGATTTACTGCTCACAGCTGTCCCTCGGCAACCGACTGACACCGAACGCATCACGTCGTCGTTGATGAACGAAAAAAGTTCACGTTTCAGCGATCTCGTTGAAGCAGATGCCGTCCCCTTGAAGATTTATTGAAAAACACGACAAATGAAGATGAATTGAGTGCCTGAGAGAAGTAACTTATCGCTGGAAAGGTGCCTTATTACACTAGAATTCAGAAAAAAAACAAGGGAAGAATCTCTCGTGGAAAATCTGATAGAAGATAAACGTAATATCCTATGAATCTCTAGAAATAGGAATAGATCTTTCCGGGAACCCTGCGTTTGCGCTCTCTCAACATTTCCCTAATCATTTTTTCGGCATCATTACACAGTCCTGTTCGCTGAGAATGGTGGGGCGTGTCAGGGGATGGGCTTGGCATGGCAGCCCCTTTTTTCTCCTTCTCTCAGCAAGTGATGTAGCGCTGTATCATACCGCTCCTATCAGTGTTTTCCACCAGTAGTTGTCTCTTGCACGCTCCCAAGTGGTGGAAAACGGACTGGCGGCGCGCCAAACCCTCCTCACTGACACGCCCGCTCGTCCGCAGCGAATAGGACTGCTCAATGTTTGTCAGAGCGCTAGATGGAGGTGTATTCACGACCATGCATTTTGACGCGACCCTGGCCTATTTCAATCTATGGCTACATGCCTCATATAGCAACGACTGATGGAAACTAGGACCACAGGTACTACAGTTTAACTTGAGAAACGGTTTCCTTTTACTGAACCGAACAACACAGAATATCTCCTATTAAGGAGCGGATTCAGCAAAAAATTATCAAAGCAAAATTTAGAGAGGAATGCCTCTTGGACGGTTACGTGACAACTAAAACTTTTGAATGGCGGTCCTGCTGCGAAACGCCAGAGCGCAGAGCAATAAAGAACTGCAGCCGCCACGGCATGGACAGGTCTTGTCGCAAGCCAAGACATGATTTTTCCAGAGGGAAGGGGCTGAGCACTTATTATGCTTGAAAACTTTGAATATGGAGGAACAATGCGGTCACAAAACGCCATGCAGACGTGAGGGCGCAGAGAAAGACATAAAGTTGGCGCTATTAAAGGGATTGAGTTTTAGTGGTCCATAGTCCCTCTTGGACCATGTCGTGTTCGCTTCTCTGCGCCGTTTCACTGACCAGGAAAGGTCAACAGGTCAGCCTGGCCATTTGCAATGAGATGCACATCGTTGTACTCCGTCTTGAGACGGTGAACTCAAAACTATCTTCAAAATTTGCGGAACGATTCTCTGAGCGGAGTTATGGAGGTTTTCCTTTATTGTTTTTCTTCTTCCGGACGCGCTGGCGCCGAGGCGTTGGCACCAGTAGCGCGACCCACGGCTCTTTCCGCGCAAAATAGGTATCACATTCGTATGTTCAGGAGATCAATACTTCGAATTGGCAACGTTAAACTCCTGAGTTTCTAACCTCAGCCTTCGAAATTGGGATAAAGATTAGTCCATGGACTGTTGGTAGCCTGATACTCAGCGACTACGCATGCTGATCGATAACACGTCGTCTTTGCACTGCTGAAATGACATCTCGATGAATGCCTTCTAGTAACAAATAGCCTGGGCTCGTGCCGTCCTCATGTTAACCAATTACCAGGGAAATTCCATCCCGAGACCAGTCATCGATGGTGGGTGGACCCGTCTGCTGCTGCTGCTGCTGCTAATACCCGCAGACCTATACCCATAGAACAGCCCACATTTCCCCAAACATCAGATTTCGCTAGAAACTTGTCCCCAAGGGTGATTTGACCGCTGAACATTAATATCATGGCATTTTATTGTAAAAACCACTGTGGTTCCGAAGGGGACAAGTACAAGGACTCTTTCAGGCCACAATGGGTCTACACATCTTAAAAATCTGATCGCAGGTTCCCTTACAGGGTAGTGCAGGCGAGCAGAGCTGTTAAAGCTTTGTCGGCCATGTTTTGGAAAAATGCAAAATAGGCTATCAGCCATGGAACCGATCCCACGACGTTTAGCCTGGGGAACCCGCTCGTTACCTGTTGCGCCTTACTGCCACGTATAAGTGTAACTCTATGCATAAATGTAAAGACGCTTCACGTTTCCTCGCGATAGCATGTGAAACGACCATGCGGGGATAAAACCCTCCATAACTCCGTTCAGAGAATCGTTCCGCAAATTCTGAAGGTAGATTTGAGTTCACCGTCCAAAAACGGTGTACACCTCATTGGAAATGGCCAGGCTGACCTGCTGACCTTTCCTGATGGGAAGAAAACTGAGTATGCGGCCATTTTGAGGCTTTGGAGAGACAAGAGAAGCCAAAAGACGAAGAGGCGCACCGTCGCATGGTACTTACAGAGTCCAATTTTCTCTCGTTTTGCAACGATATTCTTACTTAAAGGCAGTTGGCACGATAAATCCCCCAAGACGGATCAATACTCCTGGCAGGATAGAATTCCGCGACCCTGGGCAGGCGCTGCCCCCGAGGAAGGTGCCCTTATAAGGGCCCTATCAAGCCACAACTTTACGTCCCAAACGCCCGCCACGCCCGCCCGCCCACAAATGGACGACCGTTCCTGACGCTCGTATTCATTCATTTGCTAAGCAAATTATGAAGCGAAGGGATTGGTATGAAGCGGCCGTGATGCTGCATGGGGTACACATATGCAGCCGTATCTTCGGTAGCGGTGATTGGTAAGATGCCTACGGGAAACTCGTCCGAAATCGATTTACAAGTCACTGAGAACGGAGGCTTTTTCTTCGCAGGATTTTGACCGTTTCACTCCGTTCTTTC